>JALRMI010000031.1:0-130826 GCA_026120165.1 Leptosphaerulina australis
TCCTACAACACAAAACTATCTTCTAATCTCGCATGGAGGAGAGAGGGAGAAAAGAAACGCCTCTACTAGGAGGTAGCTTAAACAAGATACGCCTTCGCTTTAGCGCCTGGCGCGTCTCCAATACCCTATGGGAGGTCACGATGTATGTAAAGGCAACTGCCAAATGTACTGGGACGTTAATAGAATACTACTACTACTACTACTTATTCGGTAGAAAAGTGTCCACATCAGGCACACGTGCCACCATAAGACAAATGCCATCCGAGCTGATCGGCCACGCCCTACTCACCTCAAAATCTCTAAGTAACCATAGATTTGTACACAAAATTATTCTAAATCCTCTGAGTTTGGACAAGCATCCTCATGAAAGTGAGTGTGCATGAATAGTAATACAGTACAATCGTCGGTATACCGTCTCGGGTCCTACTTGGATAGGCCCGGGAGGTAATGTGACCTGCACCTTGATGGAGGAAGGTGGGAAGGAAGAGAGGGCAGCGATCACGGTCACAACCGTGTATCGACTTATGCAAGGATCACGATCACAATCGTGTATCCGGGAGAGGAATGATAATGGTTCTCTGTCACTGCTCCCACGTGGTACGGGCTAGCATCAACGTCTGGTTGTGCTAGCTAGTATATCGGTGTAGGTTGATCAGTTCTTGAGGTTCGTTCTATTGATGTTGGTTGTGGCTATCTACTTATGCACGGCGTGCATCGCTTGCTTCCAACCGCGCTATGCCCAATGCGGCCACAAAGTAACCTGTCGTCTCGTACTGTGATAACAGTACGATCTGCAGTAGTCTCCGGTGAGAGATGCCACATGTCTTCCACTGAAGAGGGCACGCATCGGTCTCTCCCTTTCTTGTCCGGATATACTCACAACAATTCATGCTCTGAAAAATCCGAGAATACGAAGAAATTAGTAGATATAGCGACAGAGCGTATTGAGGTTTCGATCACATTGGAGAATTTTTAATTTTCAAAACATTGACAAGGGGCCAGATGCGAACGAGGCAAATAACAAACCTTTTTTCGAAATAAACCTGGGGGTCGTCTTCTTCCCCATGGAGCCACCCCTCCTCGGTGTTCAATTCGGCCATATTCCCTAATCACCACACTCATTTACTCCACATCTGGAGATGTCTATACCGGTGCTTCACCACTCTGGGAGTTCCTTGCCATGTATTTCGCGGCTTTGCCTCACACTGCATTTACCAATCTCTGAGACACAGAATAACCACTTGATAACCTCAGGGATCGACCTCTACTTTGCATGAGAAATCTCGTGTGGCCTCCAATCTGTTACACCACTTCATGCATCTCTAAGGTATCAAGTTTTGACTTGTCTAATGCCTCTCTCCTGTTGTATGACTTCAACCAAATTTCAGACCTCAGATCATAGCAGGCCTCCAGATAATTGTCAGCTGATGTTCAGAAACTAGCGAATTGGAGCTTGAGATTATCGCATTCTAAATACTACCAGTATTTTAGGCGTAAAACATCAAAAGAGCTGTTTGTGCAGATGCAGAAAATATGATTTTTTTTTACCCATATGTACAACTTTTACCCAACGCCTTCCCCCTTCTCCCCAACCTCAGGCCGGGTTCTGCAATAGTCAAATGTAATGAGCCAGTGATGTATTAGAGCTCCAGAGGAACACTGTATTTGTTTCGCAGTGTCTTAAATTGCACGATCGATTCGACCGGCCAGCACGCGATCAGTGGTGCCGCTGTACACAATCCCATTCATACTACATATTGTTAGCTTCCAACTCCTTGATCTAACATAATTTTTCTACTTACTACTCTCCCATCTTCGTCTCCAGTATACACGCTTCTCTCCAGCGGCAAGATGCACGTTATCGGCGCGGCAGTACGTTCGATCATTGGATCCCCATGGGCAAGTACATTGATAAGTTCAATAGACCAAGTTGGAGATCGGCCGTTCGGCTCAGCGTGGTCGGTAAACAAACGGTTTGTGGCTGTGAAGGGGGTGCTGGGGGTCGGGGTGAGATTGAAAAGCTGTCTGGTTTTAGCCTAGTTGAAGGAGGCGAAATTGGTTGAGGGGAGGATAACAAGGGAAGAAAGAGAAAGGAACACGTACTTTAACAATTCCGCGCCGATGTCCAGTGAAAATGATTTCGCGCTCACACCATTCATTTCCTACACCTTCGTAGACGGCAACAGCGGTGATGCCTTCTGTATCGTCGTCACCATCGCACAGATCCTCGTCAAGAAGGACTGTACCATTGAGTGTTGTAACGATTAGCCGGGGCCCGACAGCAAGGACAATATGTCCTGTTAAGCTATTGATTCTTGCCGCTTGTACAGGCGTCCTCATACGTCTTTGCCTAGGTCCAAGATCCAGTTCGCGAACGAATTCGTTCCTGTTCAGATCCCAGAGGAAAACTTTACCACTCTGGTCTGCACTTAAGAAAGCACTGAACGCCCTTGATGCCGCAAGGCTTACAACAGGCGACTTGTGGCCGAAGAGACTCGTAACATTCTGCAGCTCAATGTGGCCTTTCTCTGCGCGGATTACGTTCCAAATTGCTAGCGTACAGTCCGTACCAGCTGTGATAAGGGTGCGACCATCAACAAATAATGAGGTTGTGAGCTGCCCAGAATGCAGATGTTCGAAAAGCCCGAGAAGTCGCTTAGAATGCGAGTCGTGAAAGCGGACTGATCCATCTGTGAAACCCCACTCCATGTACACGTTATGGTGAGGTGGCACGTTGTGACGGAAGGGCGCTGAACAGAGCAATTTGTCGCTCTTGGGAATGTAGTTGAGCGAGGAGATGCGATCATGTGCATCTAGCAAAGTGCCTGGAACCCGGTGCAGACTTTCAGCGGCAATGTCCAGTTTTGTTGCTTTCGCAGTGTGTTCCTTGGAGGGATGCGGGCGTTGGAAGACTTGTGTGGGCGTTTGGCCGAAGTTGTTGATTACACTAATCTTTTGGGCGCGTTCTTTTTCGTCAGTTATGCTGTCTAGATCGATAGCGCCTTGATAGGTCATCCAGTGAAAGACGTTGGCAGCTTCAACCGCAGCCTCACCACGCTGCTTGTGGCCAAAGATCAGATCAATCCAATGGTGCAAATTGGCGCTGACATGGGGGCTCTCAAGAGCTTCGCGTTGTTTGGCGATGAATATAGCTGGGTCGCCTTTGGCCCATGGTGGGAGCTGAACGTTGTCGATACTAGACTCATCAGAGCGCAGGCCGAAATTGTAGCCGTTGACATTAGTTAGAAAATCGGGAAGGAAGAAAAACTCAGGCGTAAGCTCGCGGACGTCAGCCATATTCTTATTCGATGCTGACTCCCATGCGTTCTGGATAGAGTAAAACATGCGATCAGCATGGTCCCATGTACCACCTTGGATGAGAAAGAAGGCTGCACTGTATGGTTGGAGACGCATGAGGTAGGATGCAACGGTCATGGCAGATGAGTAGTGCGTACCGAAGTGGAAGGCGTGATCTGGGTCGCCCATCTCGGCGAACGAATTGAACCGCTCGCGTATAGACTGTTCTTGCCTTGGGTGTTGAATACCGATTGGTTTGCTCAAGTCACGAAAGTTGCGTGGATCAGCCAGGTCCAGCTCTTCACTTTCGTAGTTCGAGATGACCCAAGGGAACACAGGGTATTGTGTGAGGTCATTGAATGTGCGTCCAGCCAAAGTATTGACAAACATAAGGTAGTGGAAGTTGGATACTTCCCCTTTCAACCATTTTTTGGTCGCTGGATGCGACGATACAGAACTAAAAGCAGACGCAAAGCGTGACCCAAAGGTTTGCGGTGCTTCCTCAACGTTGCGTAATGAGTCAAGTCGCCACGCGATCTCGGAGTTTACGAGCTTCTCAGGGTTGACAACATGCGACGCGCGCTGAAGAACGCGTCCATGGATATCATTACGAGCTTGTGCAGATATTGCAGTGAGCAGATAGCTGCGCCCATCGTCAAAGAATACTTCGATGGCGACATCGCGATGCAAGAAGCGGCGTTTGGAGATACTAATGACCTCGCTCCACTTCCAGTTTCTTGCTGACTCTTCTTGAGTTCTTGGTGGTGGACGGCGGTTTGTGATTGCTTCTTTTCCTGCGATAACTTGCACATAGGGATCGCGCTCGTCTGGGGGTGCCTGCCATACTCGGACTATTTCGCCGTCTGACCGCTGAAAGAAGTCGTCAAGGAGGTACAGGCAATCTTTGCCTACAATAAGCAATCCTTCGATAGCCTCAAGCCCAACCACGCGCGAGATATTGCAGACATACTGCACCTGGTCGCCACGATTAAGACTACGCATGACTTTGCGGTTCTTGTCTTCGAAACCATCGTCATCCTCGTATAGAGCGTCAACCATTTCGAAGTCCTCTTCGCTACCTGATCCGTCTGCTTCTGCTTGCGACTCCTTCCTATCAAGTGTAGATGGTGTGACCGATCGGCGACCGACAGGTGTAACACTCAATGCATCCTTCGGGGTGATTGCAGCAACATTTGTATCAAGCTTTAACCTACCCGCTGGATCAGTGTCTTTTCGCTTAGGCTGATACTGCTGATCACGATTCGTATTGTCGAGAATGATACGCATACGTCTCCGGTCGCGGCCTTCTGTTTCGTCGAGTCGCCATTTCGCAGGTGGGCTGTTGTCGAAAAGCGCGCAGGGGCCCTTAAGCTGATGGTCGAGTTTAGCAAGAACGGTCTGCAAGTATGTAGCATTGTCCTGATGATCCTGAAGAACGCGTTGATGTTTGATGCGCTCAGATGCATGGATGTTAGATCTCCAATGCCCTGTCGAATTCTCATGGTGATTCCATATGTTTTCGGAAGTTAACTCCTCAGCTTGCCACTGTTTGAGCTTCTCCTTTCGCTTAGCGATACGCCTGGCCGATGTCTCTTCAGTTCGTTTATTTTGCTCCTGCGCAAACTCTTCCCAAGTCTTTGTCAACGAGCCGTAGAAGAAGGTATCGAGGTCTGTCCTGTGGTTATCAAACCACTGCAAGAAAATCTCATTTTCGAGTTCTACGAGTTTCTGGAAACCTTCCCACAGATTCTTCTTGTCTGAATGTATGGCGTTTCCAAGGATGGTCGATGTTTCATGGGGCTTCTGTACGAGTAGTAATCGCCAAAAGTTCGTTGCAGCTAGTCGTACCGACCCATATTCAGATGAAAGCTTTGTGTAGAAGAGATAGCAGATCATCTTCAGCGAGAAAGAATCTGTGTTGGCTGAAGAGAGAATTATCGGTTGCCAATAAACCATCTTTTCAATTATCGATGTCGTGTTGGATCCGTCCTCGGAATCGTCTGGATCAGCTAGCTGCAGAAGTGCAACCTTCAAAAATGTCGCCCGCATGGTTTGAACCGCCTGTGTACAAAGCCTGACAGATTTAATGGCGGCGATATCGGGTCGCTCAAGATATTCTAGAAGAAAGCCTGTAAAATCCAACAGCGGCTCGGCTCCATGAAGAAACCAGCCTTCGAACACTGCCTCGGAGATGTGGCCGACGAATCGTGACAGGTTGATAAGTACACGAGGCTCGTGGAGGAGGTTCTGGTCCAGCTGTAAAGCGTTCCTAACCGAAGATAGGATCTGACGTAGTATGTACGACTCAAAATAGGCTTGGTGCTCCTGGAAGCCTGGTGGTGTCTTCATAAAAAGGCCAAGCCCTGGGAAGTCTTTCCGAGTGAACAGCTGCTCTTTGAAGACTTCCAAGATGACCTCAACCATGGCCTCAACCACCGAACTGCCCACTTTCATCGCCACAGGGGCAACATTCCGAGATGATAGGATAGGATTCAATGTCGGCTGCTTGGTAGCCTTTGCCTTATCTGCTGAGACGAGGACAAAGGAAGATGCTCTTCGGAATGGGAAAACTCGCTGAGCGCCGGGTGCATGTGTAGAGGCAACATGGTTCGTACGTACAATGGGTGTTTGCTGGCTGCTAGCACCTGAGATTGGCTGAATGACCACGTCCTGGCCCTCGAACGTCAGGGCCGAACCTCTGGACAATAGTTCCGTCTCCGCGCTGACGCTGTCAGAAGTAACAATCACAGGGTACAGGACAAAAAGCAGTTCCTGAACATAATTTGATGTGTTTGCATAGTCACGGAAGACCTCAGATCGTGCGTGTAGCTCTGACAAGAACTGAATAGCAGAATTGAGCACAAGTGCATAATTATTAAGACGCTCTGACTGTGGTGCTCTTGTGTCTGTTCTTGTCAGTTTATTACCCACAGCAACGTGGATTCACTCACCGACTGTGGGTTGCTTGGCATTGAGAGACATTGTTCTACGCCGCCCTCTTGTTGGTGTGCCTTCGCTGTTTTCTTCCTTGAGTCGTTCTGCATTGGCCGTCTCGCGGTCACGTACAATAGCACGCAGTCCAGTATCCAGCATAGCTGTAATGACAGGGAATATCTCGGGATACGCTATCTTCAGCTTTGACTGCGGCGAGTGGGTCATGAAGATGTCCACTAAATTGAAAACATCAAAGTCTCGCTCGAAGTCGATAGTAGCAACATCGCGATCGAACAGGATGGCAAAACATATGGTCCATATTCCAGGTGTGTTCCACCAATGTTTGAGTCTGTTCTTCATCACAGTGAAGCCGCCTGTCTTGTCTCCAAATTTCTTGACATAGGGCGGGCCATTGATGACAAGCAGGCGGGCCAATATTTTTGCACCAAGCACAACAACTTGTTGATCGGTTTCCGCAAGCAGGTAAAGCAACCACTTCCCTGTCACGTTCTTAGCAAAACGGACAATCTCATGGGGGTTCTGCGGGTCACATAGGAATTCAGATAAGAGATTTAATATCGCTATGCCCAGGTCTGGTAGAGAGATTGGCGTGGCTTCCAGATTCATCGAAGATGGGCTAGATGATCTCGGTGTGAGTGCGGGCGTCAGGTTCGGTGGTGTTCCTCTTCGGAGGCGGAGAGCGCTTGCTTTAGGTCGCAGTGTCCGCTTCGCGTACGAGGCACGGCTGTCATGAAGAGCATAGGTGACAAACAAGGAAAGCGACCGAGCGTTCTCTCCGTTAAAATTGATGTGCAAGAGCGCCTTGAACGCATCGAGGAAGAGGGGAAAGGTTTGTGGGGTGAATGACTCGCCCTTCAGGGCATCTGTCAGACGCTTCACCACTCCTGTCGATACTGTTAGTCTAGCTCAAGAGGCACCGAGGCACACATACTGATTCTGTGAAAACGTTTGGCATTGTAATGATGATGCTTGCTGCCCTTCGCAAACTGTATGAACTGTGTGTAATACTTCCTCTGCGTATCCAACGAAATCGCTCTACGCCAGATGTCGAGATCCACAAGGAGAACTCGATAAGCAAGTGGATTAATGATCAGTGATTCCTCCGGATGCTGCTCATCGTAGCCAACGAATTGAAGGATTACTGAGAGCAGTTGCGCGACAAACTCCTCGCACTGTTCCCGGGTCACATCGAGTGATGATGCGTTCCGCATGACTAGACCGCCCATTGCGAAACCAATCTTCTGTCGCAAGACTTCAGCAAGGATCGCGAACCCATTGTTTTGCTCCATGGCTTCACAGTTTCTCCAATTGCCTTCGACAGCCTCCAAGAGGATCTTTACAGCGCGCAATACGCTCTTCAGCGACTGGGCAGCCTGTACGAGTTTCAAACCAACAGCTGCACAGCCGCCAATACGCCAAACAGCGTCGTCGAGCGACTGGGGGACTACAACGACGGGATTACCTGAAAGCTGACCGAAGCCATGTGCCTGTGACAAAGCATCGTTGACTGATGGGATAGAAGCATTGATGATGATCGGTGTGCTGTATACCCTTGTATACCTGTGTAGTGACCTTGCCGAGTCTCTTGACAGCGACTTAATCAGCTGAGATTCGTCAACAGCGTTTCTGTCGTCATCATCCATTACCGAGCTGGGAGAGAGGCTTAGCAATATTTTTGACTCGGGCATGAGGTAGCTTGCGTTCGAGCGAATTGCTGTTACAATATCTGAGCGCTCTTCTCTGCCAGGGTGTAATATTTCATTATGAACATGGAGTTCGGCCGATGTTCGATAGGTCTGAAACGACCCTAGCCTGTCTTGGAAATTCCCGCTGTATCGTGGGCCTAGTTTGTGATATACAGCGATTAGTTCATCTGACAAGGGTTCTGAAAAAAGGTGGAAAGATGCTATGGAAAGCTTTGATGTGAGAACATTCCTGCCCAAGCGCGGAGCAAGGTTGCGCGGTGTGCCCAGGAATGCCAAAATGTTATGTTTCGAGGTGCTGGAAGACATGGAGGCAAAGCTTTCTTGACTACTGTCCAAAACTGGCGGATGTGATGGATAATGTGCCTTCATCGTCTCAGTGAACTCGCCATCAACGAAAATCGAGGCTTTGTGGCTACCCATGCCCATTCCTTTGGCTCGTCGATGTACGACAGCGATATGGTACCATCTACCCTCTTCAAAACGTGGCGCTTTCTTAAAACGAACGCTGGGGATAACCCCGGTTGCGTGGCCCATATAGGTCTGCAAGATGAAGCAGCGTGTATCCTTTTCCAAGTATGCCATAAGGAAGCAAGTTTGGGTATCATCGTATGCGCCAAAAAGTGTGGTGTGGCAGTTCGGATCGTACTTGTCGACTCGTATCCAAGTCGCGAATGTGTAGCCGCCGCCTTGAGAGATGGGCGGAAAGGGGCGACCGATGCTTGGAAGCTCGATAGCACTGAAGCCGTGAAGAGACAGGTCGAATTGTATGAAATGAGGTGCCCGCGAAGTTTGCATGCCTCGGTGCAGAAACTCGGCTGCCTGATCTGAAGATACTGCTTTGCGGAAGAGATAATATGCGTCGTCAAGCTTGTTGATGCCGTACTCGATCAGGCTGTCTGCAAGCTCTTGCAAGAGACCTGCTTCAGTGGCGGCGCACTTGCACTCGAACAGCAGCGGCAAGATGAAGCTAAGTACACCAGTGATGTGCAGTCCAGCTTTGTTGAACGAAGATAGTCTTGTGATCTCGAGTATGGCGAGTAGGACAGCGACAGAGAGCGCTTTCGACTTAGTTCCTGGCGCCTGTTCGCCGGACAGACCCTGCCAAAAATGGAAAATGGTCGGCATGATGTCTGGGTTCTGCAGCACCTCATTGCCACTGAACAGCTTTTGCAGATGACTGCGCAGTGACTCGATGTTGATGCCAGACTCGCCGTATACGGACTGTGGACTTGAGACAACAATGTCTACGGGCTGCGAGTCATCATTCGCAACTGAAGCTTCCTCCTGCTGCGGTGTGGTTTCTTCCATCTTCTTTTCCACGTCTCTGAACATACGCGTCATGGCTTCCTCGCCCAATGCAAAGGCGAAGAGGTTGCCAAACAGCTGCTCCTGGCCTGCATCGTCCCGCCTACTGTCTGATTGTCCACCCAGTACACCTGTACTGCCCAATGCCTGCTCCAACGCACCCCAGCCATCTTCTTCCACACGCTTAGCGAAGAACCGCCTGTTACCCGCATGCTCGTTCAACGCGTCTGACAGCACGTCTAGCGTCGCCTTGACCACCTCAAAAAAGTCGATGCGGTCGGATGGGGAGAGTGCGGCAGGTCTGTAGAAGCCAGAGAGAGAGCGTAGAGTGGTGAGCAACACCTCAAACCCCTGCACGTGGCGAAAAGCATCTTTGGTGTGTGTCTGGTCGCTGGAGTCTATTAGCAGCTGACGCATGCGACGCAGAGCATGGCTTTGGCTCTGAAGCCTGTCTGAGGTTGGCGGGGAAGTCTCGGCAGCACGGAGGAGGTCATCAACGAGTCCTCTCAGCTCGACTATCTGGTTATTCATGGGGGGAACCCTAGATGCAGCCGTCGAGGACCTGTGAGGGCGTGTTGTCGCCATATTCAATCACGACCGCCGCTGCGGGAATTTGTAGGAGTCGAATAGCGCGGCGAGAAGAACTCAATCATGTCTCTGCGAAGGAGTACTGCACATGAAGGAGTGGTGCAGTGCTGCAGCGAGGTGTGCCAGCAGTCTTTGGTGGTGAGTGGTACAATGCTGCCGTGCTGCTGTCACGTTTATCACCTTGACCGGTTACGTCGATGAACCACACGCCGCGTATCGAAGGGTGGAGGCTAAACAGCCGCCCTTAGAAGCTTGGACCCTTGTCTCAAACACTGTCGAGCTCCAGGCACCCACTTTTGGAGATGGTGCCGCAGCGACAGGATAAAAGAGTGCACTAAAGAATGGGTGTACGCATTGGCCGTAATTAAGCTTCCAATGCAACATGCATTTACCGCTCAATATGCCTCACGCGGGGGGGTTACTGGGCTGCTGACTATGAAGCTGGCGTTCACGAGGTGCAAGGCGCTATTGCGCCAGATAAGGAAGCGGCGGGGCTCATCATTCGCGAAGAGCTCTAGACAGGATGCAGGCAGAAGCAGAGATGTACAATGACTACGATGACTGCGATGGCTACAATGATCATCAATTCATCATATTAGTATTGGTGAGGGATAAGTAACATCTTCACAATATTTCAATTCATGCACCGTGGTTGTTGACTGTCGCCAGAATTGCCTCCCATGGCGAGCGCGTGCTGCATCGCCCGCGATAGGCTAAGCGCATAGTGAGGCTGGGGTAGCTCCAAGCTTGGAAGTGATTCACGTCATGTGCTCGGTCCCTGCGCCCTCGGCCTTGATAAGCACTCCATCTGCTCCCCAAGCTCCGTCTCCAGTCATCTGCCTCTCCGCCTCTCATCACTCCATCACTCTTCCATACATCTCCATACACATCACCAGCTCCACTTGTCTGTTTCTCCTTCATTCTCTCTACTAGCACTCGCAGCGCGAGACCACCACTGCCACTACCACTACCACTACCAACACCACCACTATGAAGTACGCCTACGCTATGCCGGCGCTGGCGGCGCTGGCCGCAGCCTCGCCTATGCTCCATGTCGGCACCATCCACAATGAAGCTGCTCCTATTCTGTCGTCGACACAGTCCAAGGAGATTGCCGACAACTACATGATTGTCTTCAAGAAACATGTCAAGCACGAGCACACAAAGGACCACCACAACTGGGTCCAGAGCATCCACACAAAGTCTCAGAACGACCGTATGGAGCTGCGAAAGCGCTCCCAGTTCCCAGTCACTACAGATGTCTATGAGGGCCTCAAGCACACATACAACATCGCCGGCGGCATCCTCGGTTACTCGGGTCACTTTGACGAGGAGACCATTGAGGCCATCCGCAGGCATCCTGACGTAAGTTATAATGTATCCTCTTATTGTATAAAAGTGTGTTCGTTGCACAAATAGCTTCAGTCGAGCTCTAGCGAGCTCTACAACAAGGACGCGTCCCTCGGCAGGGAGAGCCGAGAACGGACAGCAGCTTGCTGAGCTACAGCTACCTCGCTTTAGCTGCCCGCGATTGAAGAGTATGACTCTGAACACGGCTGCATGAGCGAACCTGAGTCGTTACGTCCTCGTAACGGGTCAGCTGTGTGTTGGCGTGGCGATAGCTGGGGCCTGGAGATAAGGCAGCTCAACCGAAACGCGCGATCGTGCACAATCACCACGTGATGGCGCCACTCAGGTACTTGGTACCTGCTTTAGTACATGTGCTAACGTCATCTGATAGGTTGACTACATCGAGCGTGACTCTGAGGTCCACACTCTTGGCGATGACAACTATGAAACTGAGAAGAACGCCCCCTGGGGTCTTGCCCGTATCTCACACCGTGACTCGCTGAGCTTCGGTACCTGGAACAAGTACCTCTACGCCGCCGAAGGTGGTGAGGGGGTTGACGTCTACGTCATCGACACTGGCACCAACATCAAGCACGTCGACTTCGAGGGCCGTGCCCACTGGGGCAAGACTATTCCTAGTGGCGATGCTGATGAGGATGGCAATGGTCACGGCACCCACTGCTCTGGTACTGTTGCTGGTTCCAAGTACGGTGTCGCCAAGAAGGCCAACGTCTACGCCGTCAAGGTCCTCCGCTCTAACGGCTCTGGCACCATGTCCGATGTCGTAAAGGGTGTTGAGTGGGCTGCTCAGGCTCACAACGATGCCGTCAAGGCCGCTAAGGACGGCAAGAAGAAGGGGTTCAAGGGCTCTGCTGCCAACATGTCTCTGGGCGGTGGCAAGTCTACCACTCTTGATCTCGCTGTCAATGCCGCCGTTGGCGCTGGCATTCACTTTGCTGTTGCCGCCGGTAACGACAATGCAGACTCCTGCAACTACTCGCCTGCCGCGGCAGCCGATGCTGTCACTGTCGGTGCCTCTACCCTGCTAGATGAGCGTGCCTACTTCTCCAACTACGGAAAGTGCAACGACATCTTTGCCCCCGGGCTCAACATCCTCTCCACATGGATTGGCTCCGAGCATGCCACCAACACCATTTCTGGTACTTCGATGGCTTCACCTCACATTGCTGGTCTCCTTGCCTACTACCTTTCGCTCCAGCCCGCTAAGGACTCGTCTTACGCTGTGGCTGACATCACCCCCAAGAAGCTCAAAGCTAACCTTATCGCCGTTGGCACCGTCGGTGCTCTCTCTGACGTTCCCTCCAACACCAAGAACATTCTCGCCTGGAACGGTGGTGGTTCTTCCAACTTCACTGAGATCGTTGAGAAAGGTGGTTACAAGTCCACCAAGGCCAACGAGGAGCCTTCTGAATACACCATCACCATTCCCTCCGTCTCTGAGATCGAGAAGGAAGTCGCTGATGAGTTTGTTAAGGCCAAGAACGCTGCTGGTCGTGCCACCCACCGCGTCGGTAGCAAGCTCTCCAAGCTCGAATCCGAGATTGAGGACTTCGTTGCTGAGGAGATGGAGGTTATGTTTAAGGAGTTCAAGGATCGTGTCGCTCGCGAGTAAGGCACCCGTATCCATTTGACATCGTTGCGTTGTTGCATAGTGAGCGGATGTAGGCTTCGTTTCCGCTCCGTATTAGTATGATACATGATCTCATCAGGCGTTGGTTTCTCAGTAGGGTGCAAATTTCATGGGCTGTTTCAATCGCGTGTATCTATCTCATCGACAAAGGTTACAAAGGAGGGCTACTGGATAGATAAATGTATCGGTACCTCCCTCAATAACTCCCGATTTCCTGAAGTGACATCCTTTTGATTAAAACATCAACTCTCCCTTCGTCTTAACCCCTATATCATTAGCAAGAACTGATGACCTCCTTCTGATCTTGTAAGCACACAATACTGTACAGGGATGAAAAATAAGCTGGGCGGACGAGTCTTAATCTTTGCAGCAGTTCGATAGTCCTGTCTACAACCATATGTTTCCAGTCCGGACTGCACGTGAGCATACCATCGGTCAGTCGTTGTAGCACAGGTGGGGCCCGCAACCAACCGATTGGATTTTCCAGCTTGTATGCAGGTATCGTATAGCTTTGCTTTTCACTGGCTGGCAGAACATTGTGGGTTCGAGCATGAAACCCGCAAAGTGTTGCGTATCGCAGGAGACGGTGATATAGTGGCTCTTGTACTGCGTCGTAGGCCCCGTGACATATGGTCATCGCACCCTGCACGCAAAATGAGCATGACGGAGGCTCGCAGGTGAGCGTAGGGGGCACTTTTTTTTTCCAACAAACAATGGAAGCATGGCACAGTCCTCAATGTTATTGCAGTCCTTATAGGAGTTCTGGTAGATGAATTACCCGTCTTCCACGAAGGCAATGACTACGTCGCAGTTTTACGTCTAGTGAATGTTTGAAAAGAGCAGTTTGATTCGCACAGGTTCCAGGAGGATGTAGAGTCGTATGAGAACAACACAACAACCTGTCGCTGCCAAGAGCATTCGTGCCTCCGTAGTGTTTTCTTCAGACTGTGCTTCCAGTAGACGCCATGGACAATTGGACGTACACCAGAGGTAGTGGTCATCAGACTATGTGAGTATCTCATCATTAGAAAGAGAGCCCAAATCCGACGGAGCCGACAAATTGCGCTCGATTTTGGTCTTGCGAAGATTAGAGTTTTTTCCTGAGCTTGACCAGGACCTCGTCGCTAGTACACCGTCTCGTGATCGGCCAACCAGGTCGGAGAATAGCTAAGTCGGCTCATGACATGTGGATTGGTTTCCCTAGTAAACATATTTTACTAGTTCACCAGTCCTATCAATGTGTTGGTCGTATCGCAACAGCTCACTGCCTAGTGTATACGGCTTCAAAAAGTGACGAGGCACTGTGTTAAGACACTCTTGGGTAAGATCAATTCAGTATTCAAAGCTCACATGCTTGAAAAATTATTGGCCCAGCCAAGCGGGCCAAACGCTTCAAAACCAGTAAGCTGTACATATTCACCGTTGTTCGTCTCCCATTCGAAGAAATTCTGTAGGTCGTCCAGATCAAAGACAGGCTGTTCAAAATTTGCTGTCGACACTTCGTTTTGTATCGCAGGGCCAAGTTGTCCAGGCTGTGTTGCTACATCAGCAAGCGTTGCAAGGCTCGAAGTCATTGGATCATTTGGCGTCGAGTACGTGTAGTCACCGGTTGTAGATGGTTTCAAGCTATCCGAAACCGATGGTAGAATAGCTACTTCCGCATTTCGCTGAGCGGCTTGGATGTCATTCAAGTTAGGACTAGAAGCTTCAATAGCTTGTTGCACCTCAGAACGTACTTCCGATGGATCCTGAGGCGCAATATACATGCTCGACTGACCTTGTGCGAGGCCATTCCGAACGGTATCCAGCCAGCGTTCGGTCGTAATATACAAAGGCTCTGCCAATGGATACATCAAGGACATCTCTCGGAGCGCTTTGTTGTTTTGCTGCACTAATTCTATCGTCCTGGAGATAACAGTCCTCGAATCGGGCTTTGTCAGATCCAGAATACGGGCAATATGGTATAGCATGATGCGGTTGCTATTATACACGAAAGATGGCAAGATGGGGTCTGCAAAGTGCTTGATGCCATGTTGTAGGACGGTAGCTACAAGTACAGACATCAGCTGAGCGTGCTCGAAACAGACCATCTGCAACTTCGACATAAAGGAGTGCTGTTCCGGGGGGAACTCGTATGGCTGCTGGTTTCGGTAAAGTTCGGGTAGTGCAATCCGATGTATATCACACAACACGTGATGGTACATGCAATGGTTCAGAAACAGAGCGCCGAGCTGGTGAGATTCGCGGCGAATGTAGATATTGTCGGCAGAGAAATCCAACCAAGACGGAAGGCTCGCCTTCCACGACTGGACTTCTTTGATCAGCTGCGAGAACTCTGAGCCTGGTTCCCATGGAGGTTGTTCCTCGTTCATGTGTTTCGAAAATCTTTCTGGTAAGCGTATGAGCGAATCATCGGCCGAGAATGTCTTACCTTAAGACTCGCCGCCATATACTGACAATACGAACATAGTAAGCCGCCATGCCGAGATTATCTCGTGGCTTCTCAGGCATGTCAGCCTTGGGTATGAAGTCTAAGGTCTGGCCTTCCTCGAGTCTTTCGGTCACTACTGGTATCTGGAGCAAGAATTGTCGCTCATTGCATGGAAGCTGAATCTTAATGTCCTTCTCGTTGAGGATTGTCAAATGATCAACACCACTGCCTGCCCAAACATCAAGCATATAGCAAGCCCACATTAGCCTTCTTTGACATTCTCTCACGGACGCTTCATTTGGGCCTTCTTTCTTGCACAAAATATCCGTTGAGGCTTCGTTGTTGAGCTGAAGAGCATGTGCCATGCGGATCACCAGACCAGTGAGCAGGAATGAGCCGGCGTAGTTTCCAGTCCTAGCCTCTTGGTCATGGAGAAGGATAAGTACCTTCAGCTTCGTTATCGAGATAGTGCTGTAGTCCGCGAAGAACATTTCTTCTGCAATTTTAGCCCATTGCGTACCAGCATTTTGGATCAGCTCTTTTGGTAGTGGCGCAAAAGACTCGCTGTACTCTAGAGCGTAAAACCTCGCACCAAGAGCACACATGATGTGTAGGAGTGCTTGACCTGACGCATCTGTGAGCTGGCCTTCATCGAGCATGCGCATGAAGGTTGGCTTATGTTCAAAAGCAAAAACCCGAATTGGCTGCACGTTGTTGAAATAGGCTTCGAGAAGGGTATGCAGTCGAGTCTTTGGCGGTAGTTCTTGCGCAAACAGCCTACGCATTAATCATTAGCTATGTGCATTCGAAGGAGCAACGACGTACCAGGTCAAGCCAGGCGGACATTTCACTGCAGCAAGATCCGCCGGTGCTGACGAGAAAGCATTTCTCGGTATTTGAGGAATCTGAGGAGCCGCATTTGTATCTGAGCTTGTCACTGCTGAAACTGTGTTCGATATGCTTTGTACCCACGCAGGCTCGTTGGTCTCGGCATCGTAGATGCAAGCGGTCATTCTTTGCGCACACCGCGTGCACGTCGGCCGCTCGCCCGAACACTTAACCTTTGAATCTCGACAGGCTACACATGACCGGAATGTACGCTTGCGCTTGATACTAAGGGGTTCGAGTGCTGCACCAGACCTCTTAGCTCCAGTTATGAGTGTTCCATTCTGAACGCAGTTCAACTGCAATCTTTCACAATTGAGACAGCCATCTGGTCGTTCATCACATTTGACCTGTTACACTGTCAGTTCTTTGGTCTTTTATTGCTCAAACTAAAAGAGCAGCCAAGCGACTGAATCAAGATTCATCAATTTTATTGCATTGTACCCTTGCTGTACAGATGTTGTTAATCAGATGAGTCGCAGATAACACACCTTTCTCGCCCGACAAGTGGTACACGCTGATGTCTCGAGTTAGCCAATCCTCGCCATGAGCAGTCACACAGTTTGTTACCATTCACAGGACGTCTACGCTGCTTCTTAGCTCCCGTATCTGGTAATGCAGAATTGTCTGCCATTGGCTATTATAGCGCTCGGCTCGTCGCTGTGTAGAAAAGGGTCGTTCACGAGCAGAGCATAGGAAGGGTCATCGGCGAACGTTCGGGCAGTCGCATCGGAATGGTTTTGGTGGGGCGAGAAAACATAGAATGACGTGATTCGACGTGATTTCCTGACTAAGCGGACAATGAAAGTGTGTCCTTGGTCATATTGATGATTGGAGAATTGTGTTGTTGTATCACGGTTCGCTAGGTTGCTTCCTTATCTCATAGAAGTACATTCTGCATCGATGAGTATTCGATCGCTGCTCTTCTGCCCGCCATAGTACAGTCATCGATCAGTGCACTATGCATTCAGTATCGGCATCTGTTGTTAGCAACCCTGTCATTCCAGGCCCATCTCGTGCAGCTGTGTTGGGCTGGTCAAATAATTACTTGGTTTTCAGGAAATAGCACACCGTATCGAGTTGTGTTGCCGAACAATGCCTCTCGCTTTATACGTTGTTGGTGCCACAACATTAGCGATTTCACTCTATCAGTAATGGTCTGGCCAATCGTGGTGGATGTCCATTGGAAAAATGACGGGGATAGACATTCCACGCTGAGCGATATTGCTGTCTGCCCCCCCCCGACTGGATTTCGTGGTTGATGCGTCTCATGATATTGGGATGGGACCTAAGGTCCGTGGAACTAAGTGGAGACTTGAGAATAAGTTCCTGGAAGAGCGCAAGAAACGATTGGAATTTAATCATCAATGAATTTACAGTAAAAGTAGCTCCCTAAGGGAAGTGATGGGACGAAGTTGGGGAAGAAACGATCTAACTGTAATGCAAATCAGACTTTAGGAAAGCGAGATTATAGAACACCACCATGTACAGCTCTTGATTGCCCAGCGTATACAAATTTAGGTTAACTTACAAGAAATAACCTCAGACACCTTGTTGTATACTGGCCAGCATATATAGCAGTGCATCCAACAAGCCGTAACATGGTACTATAGAGATAGAATGGAGTGCTGTACGGGTGGAAACTCGACACTACGGCTGCGTTGCGGGTAAAAAAAGACAAATTACGAACGTAAGAACGCAGACCAGAAGGCGTTCTTGTCATCTTCGTTCGAAACATAATTTTGTGCGTGGTTGTAGCAGTCACCACCATATCACTGAAAACGCCACAAGAGTACAGAAGTACTACCGTTGCATCAAAGTCTTCCTCAGACAAATACTATCTGATGCATGTGATCCATTGATTTCCATGGTTCGCTGCGGTATGCACGCTGTCACAGTTACTGTTCCTCCAGCGCATGGCAACGCTACAGTTTCAGGTTGTATATTGTTCTAACGTTATAGTAGATAATTAGCCATACTGTACAGATATTGCTTACGCACCACGCAATGCGTATGATATGATTATACGTTTCGTATTGCGGCCTGTCGGACACGCTGGTATCTAGCCATAGTAGTAGTAGTAATGCGAATACGTCGATGTCCGAGTACATTGGGTAGTTGCTTCAACATAGATAATAAACCCCCCCCCCCCCCTGGGGATACAGGGATGTGCCAAGCACTAGAGCGGGGGCGGTTCTTGTTTAATATACCTCTTAATAGAGCGTATCTAGCCAGAACTCATCAAATAAGATGCCTGTTGAAAAGATTTTTATATCAGTCGATGCTGAGACACGGTGGTCTCACGTTTTATTTACCACAGCACTCTCAGTATCCAACTGATTTTTAATCAGTAGCAGAACCACACCACAGTCAATTGCGTATTTGACAAGCGAAAAGCGGGCACTATGCATTTCGGTATCGCTTTGTAAATGTGGTCGAGAGCGCTTATCAAGATGCCGTCCTTGGAAATTCATTGTGCACACAAGCTTCAGGCATAGTGTTGAAAGCAACCAGCTCTGGAAGCATACTGTCGTAGGTGATATAACACTTTGGCTCATAGTAGGAGGGACGGTTATCTTTATCGAGAGGCATTCGCAAGCGGCAATAAGATTCTGTAGTGTAATCTCGAGATGGCCTTCAGTGATGCAACCAGATTTGATCCCTCTACAGTGCTAGCTGCTCTTCCATCCTTAGCATCGTGTCTGCTCGACACTAAGAACATGGGGGTTTCCAGGGCTTCAGCATCTGTGAGTATTTTGGTACAGTGAAAGGAAGATCAACGAACGTGATCTCCACATGTACATAAATATGGCCCGGGCCAACCTCAGTAGCAAACAACAATGAAAAACTCTGGAGAACTGATTAACCTACACCGCTATACTAGCTAGCACACCTGAACGTTGATGCTAGCCCGTACCACGTGAGAGCAGTAACACAGTATCACTCATCCTAATTCTCTTTGGATACACAGTTGTGACTGTGATCGCTGCCCTCCCTCTCTCAATCCGCGAAGCTGACAGCAAGGTGCAGGTCACATTACCTCCCGGGCCGATCCAAGTAGGACCCGAGAGGGTGTACCGACAGCATCTGGATTTACTTTAAAACGAGGTTTATTGACCCCACCAAAAAATAAGAACCAAATCTCGGATGACCTGGATAGAGTGGAGACATTTGCGTGCGGCTCTGCAACCGCATACTCGGACTGCCAAATGCGGAATGCCGACCGCCGCGGTATCGTGATGGGTATGCGCTCAGATCCTGACCTTCAAGCACATGCCACCGTTGTGATTCGTTCGATACTCAGAGGTGGAGGCCTTCCTGTCTGTGGGTGAAATGCTGGGGGCCCGTGGGCAGTTGTGAAATATCCTGGTGGTGGGGGTCGACGTGTAGGCTGACGTCAGGGGCGCCTTGCAAGATCGATGACCACAACTAAGATTTTGGGCGTACTTGGCATAAACGATTGGCAGTGCTTGATGACTGCTGCAAAGATGCTTAAAGTATGAAAGATGACCGACCTTGTGTTACTTGATGCTGTGTAACTGACGTACTATAGATGTTCAAAGTGATGTGTCAAGGTCGTGGCGGACTTCTAAGAGGGATATTGATGTTCTGAAGCAAAACGTCTTCAACCTTGCAGTACGATGAAGTGCATACTCTTAACAAAATCGCCACTCAGGTTAAGTCCGTAGCTACCATTGCATCACTCCGCTGTAAAAGGCTAACCCGCCGTTGTCAAAAAACCTTTTCACCCGCGACACAATGTGACGCGACAGCCAGTCAGCAAGATGCTGTGATATGACGTCTGGTGGCCTGCAACACCTGATGCACATAGTCCAACGTGCCGTATTCGTATGCTTCCTTTATAAGTCTGCCGGCAGCTGCCGTGCAGAATTCTTCGTTATCTTGAATATTCTTCGAGGCTTACGCACCCCGCAGTCGAAGATCGGTACATATTATCTAGGAACCTTGGGTGGATGTTTCGATCCTTCACCGCCCGCAGTCGCGTGTTTCTGATGCAGCCCTGCATAAGTCACGAAAATCCCAAGTCAAAAATAATTCAAACCACACAAATTTGATACAACACAAACTCATCATGGCTTCTGCCACAGAAGTCAAGCCAAAAATTCACGACCCGGAGACCGTCCAAAACAACGAAGCCGCCCTTCATGAGGAGAAGGACTCGTCAGAACATGGCAACGAACCGCGCGATCATGCAACTCGTCTCGCAACAAGAGACGACGACCGTGCCCACTATGAAAAATACGGCACGTATGACCGTTATGAAATGACCGAGGAAGACTGCTATAACGAGCTTGGCTTTTCTTTTCCAACTTGGAAGAAGTGGATGATCTTGTCCATCGTCTTCCTCGTACAAGTCTCTATGAACTTCAATACGTCGCTGTACAGCAATGCGGTCGGTGGTATTTCGGAAGAATTTGGTGTCAGCGCACAAGCAGCACGCGTTGGTGCGGCTGTATTCTTGGTCGCGTATGCTTTCGGATGCGAGCTTTGGGCGCCTTGGTCTGAAGAGCTTGGTCGATGGCCTATCCTCCAGCTCAGTCTGTTTCTGGTAAACATCTTCCAGATACCCGTTGGCATTGCGCCCAACTATGCAACCATTATTGCCTTTCGTACACTTGGTGGTCTTTCAACTGCCGGTGGTTCTGTCACATTGGCCATGGTGGCCGACATGTGGGTATGTGTTGCAAAGTAGTCAAATTTTGAGGAGAGCTACTAACAGTTTCCTAGGAGCCTGACAATCAGCAGTATGCTGTAGCTTTCATTGTCTTCTCGTCCGTCGGCGGATCTGTTCTTGGTCCCATCGTCGGTGGCTTTGTAGAACAATTTTTGGCATGGCGCTGGAACATCTGGATCCAACTCATCTTCGGCGGTGCTGTCCAAATCGCTCATGCACTCCTGGTCCCAGAGACCCGCACAACAGTACTCATGGATCGCATTGCGAAGAAACGCCGTTCCCAGGGTGAGAAGGATGGCAAGCCAGCCAACATCTGGGGGCCCAACGAACTCACACCATGGAGGGAGCGCTTTAGTGCCCATGAAATCATCACTACCTGGGTTCGTCCATTCCGTATGTTTTTGACAGAGCCCATCGTACTTGTTCTGTCCTTGCTTTCGGGGTTCTCTGATGCTATTATCTTCATGTTCCTCCAGTCATATGCGCTCGTGTATGCGCAATGGGACTTTGCAACATTCGCCATCGGACTCGCCTTTGTACCCATCGGTATTGGCTACCTCCTGGCATGGTTCTCATTCTTTCCAGCAATCAAGCGCAATGAGAGGTTGCGCAAACAACGCCCTAGTGATGAGATTGCGCAGTATGAGGCTCGACTTTGGTGGTTGCTCTTCACTGCTCCCTGCCTTCCGATTGGACTTATCATCTTCGCCTGGACATCAACTGGGCCACCACTTCACTGGATCGGCTCTATGATTGCCTCTGCCATCATAGGAATCGCTAACTATGCCATCTATATGGCCACCATCGACTATATGATCTGCGCCTACGGACCATACTCAGCTTCTGCAACTGGCGGTAATGGATGGGCCCGCGACTTTCTCGCTGGTGTGCTCACTCTCCCAGCAACACCATTCTTTCAAAATATTGGCACCAACCCATTGGCGTATGCATCAACAATTCTTTTCTGTATTTCGCTCTTGTTGGTCGTATCGGTATACATCATCTACTGGAAAGGTCCTGTGCTGAGGAAGAGGAGTCCATTTGCGCAGCAACTAGCTGGTGCTCGCGAGGAAACCGGTGGCAGGCGAGCCAGTCATTTGCCTGGTGTGTATGGCTCCCGAGTAAACTCAATTTCCGGAAACAGCACAGCCGGTCAGCCACAGTCAAGGCGTGGCAGTGTTATCAGGGGTGCGAGTTCCCAAGGTAGACCGGGTATTCAACGTGGGTTCAGTTCTTCGAACGCATAGGGTCTTATTAGATGACGGTGTTGGCTGGATGGAAGAACTTCACTAACGCGATGATGACATTAGCCTTAATGTTAATGGAACGGAGATCAGAGTATGCTCTCTTCTACTTGGAAATGGCTAACTTCAAATACTACCATGGAAAACTTATCATACTTTCGTATTTGCAGGAGGTGTCAGTGGATATGGAGTCAATGGACTTCTGTGGCGCTTCCTTGATAGACGCTTGGTAAGTGTATAATAAAGATGATTTTTATCAATCCCTGCTCGCTCGTTATGGCAAATTCAAATAACATGAGGGATGCTTTCCGATGAAACACTACCGTTGACGAACACCAATGATCAGCGCTTTTCACACCAAGCCAAGATTTCTTTCCCCGCGTTCAAGCGCCTCGGTCTCTTGCTGACAGCTCGAACACGACCCCGCATCATGCACCAACAAAGCTGTAAAGCTGATCTCGAGGTTCTGCAATGTTCTTAATGTACCACTTTGGGGTTTAATGCTTCCCAATATTGCAAAGAGAGTGTAGGCAATTGTCACAATCATATTGCGACCTAAGCCACAATATGACACCACAACGCGCTATACGCATCGCAGGTAGATGTTAAATCAATAGGCATTTATTTCTAGACAACTTACAGAACATTAGGATGCTCTGGTTCTACAACGGATCGCCGCAATGCCATGACATTACTGGCCGCGAACCATGATAATGACCCCATTGATGTACTTGTGGGCGATTGGATGAGCGAGGCGAACATGACTGCACGCGCAAACGTTAAGCTGAACGGTAAGAGATAAATGTACCTGTTCTGAGTTAAAGCCGACATTCTGCAGGTCAGATGGAAGCATATGAACCAACCTTTCTTGAAGCACTCGAACCTGCACTGCCCTACATCGTCAAACATAGCATTAAAATCGCCGTCAATGCTGGTGCATCAGATACAAAAAAGCTTCAAGAAGTTGTCGTAGATATGATTGCAGCGGCAGGGCTAAGCCTTAGTGTTGCATGGGTCTCCGGTGACGAGGTGCTTCCACAACTTCTCGATGCACAGAAACAAGGCAAATCACCTTTTGAGAACATCTGTACCGGTCAGAAATTAGAGGACTGGAGCTTCGAACCCATATATGCTCAGGCATATCTGGGAGGACTGGGCATTGCGAAAGCTTTCGAGAAAGGTGCGGACATCGTTATCTGCGGCCGAGTATCAGATGCAAGTCCAGTCATTGGCGCAGCATGTTGGTGGCACCAGTGGCAGCGATCAGACCTTTTTGAACTCGCAAATGCTCTCGTTGCAGGACATTTGTCCGAATGTTCCTCCTATAGCACAGGCGGTAACTACACAGGGTTCAAGGACCTTGAGTGTCTTGGCTGGGAGAATATTGGCTATCCCATTGTCGAAATATCCCAGTCTGGCCAGATTATCATCACCAAGAACAAGGGTTCTGGAGGCGAGGTCTCCGTTAACACGCTTACATCACAGTTCTTGTACGAGATTCAGGGCCCATGGTATTTTAACTCAGATGTCACCGCTATACTGGACGACATCTCTTTCGAGTACCTTTCGGAGAATCGCGTAGCTTTAAAAGGCATCAAGGGCGCACTCCCGCCTCCTACCACCAAAGTGGGTATCACAGCAAAACCTATTTACCAAGCCGAGGTGCATTGGTTCTTGGCCGGTCTGGACATATCTGCAAAAGCACGTATGATGGAGCAACTCATTCGTGCGCAGATGAGGTCTTACATTCATAACTTTACACATTTGGATTTTCAGACAATAGGTTCTTGTGCAGACGACCCGACATGTCAGAACGCCGCTACAGTCGATTTCCGCATTATTGCTCAAGCGCGTAGAGCTGAAGACCTTGCCCCAGCAAAGTTTGTTCGGCCTTGTATCGATCCTATCATGTGTGCATACCCAGGCGCAACACCACATCTTGATTTGCGACAAGCGTTTCCAAAGGAAGTGTTCGAGTACTATGTCACTCTTCTGCCGCAATCTGCCATCTTACATCAGGTTCATTGCGCATCTGGAGAAACCATTGATATCCCACCACCTTCAGACACCAAGACTTGGCCGAGGCAACAGCCCGTACAAGATATCACGGCAGGACTGAGAAGCCTAAGCAGCTTTGGTGCGACTGTTCGAGCGCCTCTTGGTACCATCGTACATGCGCGCTCGGGTGACAAAGGCTCGGACTGCAATGTAGGCTTCTGGGTTCGCCATAATGATGAGTACCCGTGGCTACGAGCTTTGCTATCATCACATTTCATGAAGTATTTGTTGGCTGACGAGTATAGTGGAAGTGGGATTGAGAGGTGCGAGTTTCCGGGTTTGAAAGCGGTTCACTTTTTGTTGAAAGATCATCTCGATAGGGGTGTGAGCTGTACAAGGAGTGTCGACTTCTTGGGGAAGAACTGTGCTGAGTATCTGAGAGCGAGGGTTGTAGATATTCCTTTGAGGTTTCTTGCCAGAGGGAGGATTTGATAGCCGATGCGTCCTTGATCAATGCCATCAGGTGTATCAGCATGCTGTCAGCCAAGTTTCCAGCAAGCTGAACTACAAATCTATTACAATACCTGTCTCTGATAGCTTACTCGATGTAAACACGACATCTTGTCTTAGCCGTGGAGACGCACTGCAGATATTCTGCATAAAGCTACAACCCCTGTCGCCGGCCTCGGGCTCTTCAGCGGCTAAGTTCTCATTGGTTAGCCTTCCCTCTCCTTATCAGCTATCTAGTATTTACCTCACTAAAATCACTGGTTTTATGATCGCCTGTTCCCTCCACGCCCGGA
Organism: Leptosphaerulina australis; assembly: GCA_026120165.1. Taxonomy (NCBI): domain Eukaryota; kingdom Fungi; phylum Ascomycota; class Dothideomycetes; order Pleosporales; family Didymellaceae; genus Leptosphaerulina; species Leptosphaerulina australis. The sequence continues at coordinate 24,910 of JALRMI010000031.1, forward strand.
GCTGAGCCGTTCTTAAATATGCGGAGAACAAATCAATGCTCTGCTACACTCATATCCCGCCGTCGCCCGCCTGGCCCCCTTCGAGCTTATCGGTGCACGCGAAGTAATCGGCAATCAGACCAATCATGACCAATGGGTACTTGAATAAGTCTTCCATGGTCTTGTGGAGAGTTTCATTCCTAGTCTGGTTCCTTCACATGCATATCTTGACTGAATGTTAGGCTATCTGCAGCCAATCAAGGCTAAGCTAATCATGCTGCATACTGTATCTGAACGACAGCGCGATACCAGTTGCATGCTGTCTGGTATCATGGACTGGAAATGGCGTAGATGGCCACATGTATAGATACTACGGACGCTCTCGATCTGGGACACAATTGAGTCCAGTGATCTCACATATCACTCTTCAAGCAAGATGGCAGGCGGTCCCGCACCAACAGGTCCTTCAGCCTCACCCTTAGGACAGGCTTGGGGCTATGGTATCGTTCTTGGGATTGGTTTCTTATTCGCTCTTGGCATGGTGAGCACAACTACTTCATAGTGGAGATGGGACATCACTGACACCTGAACAGGTCTTCACGACATGGGTCCTCAGACGTTACAATAATGAGTTGCAAACTTCAGAAATGTTCTCAACAGCGGGCCGTACAGTAAAGTCTGGCCTTGTCGCCAGTGCAGTGGTTTCTTCATGGACTTGGGCAGCGACCCTGCTACAATCGAGCAGTGTAGCTTTCCGCTATGGTATGCATCACCCCCACAAGGGATGAGGTCGAAATTGTACTCCGAAGTTGACAATACGCAGGAGTATCTGGTCCACTATGGTATGCCGCTGGCGCTACTGTGCAGATCTTGCTATTTGCAACTGTTGCTATTGAGCTGAAGAGAAGGGCCCCTAATGCCCATGTAGGTATCCGAGTTGCCTCTTTCAAGCTATGTGACCTGACAAACTTTCAGACCTTCCTTGAGGCAGTCCGCGCCCGGTATGGGACCGCTACACATTTCGTGTACATAACTTTCGGCCTGTTCACCAACATCCTTGTTACAGCCATGCTGCTGACAGGCGGTTCCGCTGTGGTATCATCGCTAACTGGCGTGCCCACTGCAGCTGCTTGTTTTCTATTGCCGTTAGGTGTTGTTGTTTACACTATGTTTGGTGGTATCAAGGCCACATTTCTCACTGACTACGTACACACTGTCATCCTGCTCGTCATTATCTTAATCTTCGCATTCACCACTTATGCAACTGGAGATAGACTGGGCTCACCGAGGGCTGTATACGATGCTCTGCAAGACCTTGCATCTCATACACCAGTAGTAGGCAATGCTGGCGGAAGTTACTTGACAATGAGGAGTAAGGAGGGCGCTATCTTCTTTGTCATCAACATCATCGGCAACTTTGGAACTGTCTTCATGGACAACGGATACTATAACAAAGCTATCGCTGCTAGTCCAGTCCATGCACTGCCTGGATACATCATTGGAGGTAAACCATTGACCGAAAATTTTTCACTGCAATGAACTAACCTAATCTCAGGACTTTCTTGGTTTGCTATCCCCTGGCTGTGCGCAACAACAATGGGTCTTGCCGCTCTTGCTCTACAAGGAACTGAGTATTTCCCTACATACCCGCAACCCATGGCCGATGCAGAAATCAGTGCTGGTCTCGTCTTACCCTACGCAGCTACCGCCATCCTCGGATCTGGAGGCGCCGTCGCAACTCTCTTGATTGTCTTCATGGCCGTCACAAGTGCCTTCTCTGCACAACTCATCGCAGTGTCTTCCATATTGACCTACGACATTTACAACACCTACATCAACCCAAAAGCTAGTGGAAAGCGCCTCGTCTACACATCTCATGCCTGTGTCGCAGGTTTCGGACTCGTTATGGCTGCATTCTCTACTGGGTTGCACTATGCCGGTATCAGTATGGGGTATTTGTATCTCCTTATGGGTGTCATCATCTCATCTGCTGTTCTCCCAGCCACATTAACTTTGATGTGGAAGGGTCAGAACTTTTGGGCAGCTACCCTCAGCCCTATTCTCGGTCTCTGCTGCAGTATCATCGCGTGGCTTGTGACAACTGCAAAACTCAACGATGGCGTTATCAATGTCGAGACCTCTGGCGCAAACAATCCCATGTTGGCAGGTAATGTTGTCGCACTTCTGAGCCCTGCCATCTTCATCCCGCTCTTGACCCTGGTCTTTGGTGTCGCGAACTATGATTGGGTTAGCATGAAGAACATCCGTCTGGTGGATGACTCTGACGTCGCTGCCGCCGCACATCTCGATCCTGAAGCGCTTGTTGGCCGTCACACCGCGCTGTCTCCGGAAGCTGAGGCTGCTGAACAAGCGAAACTTTTCCGGGCATCGAAGATCGCCAAGATGACAACAGCCTCCATGACACTAATTCTTTTAGTTCTTTGGCCGATGCCTTTGTACGGCACAGGTTATATCTTCAGTCCCAGCTTCTTTGCTGGCTGGGTTGTTGTAGGGATTATCTGGCTCATGTGCTCGACGCTTGCAGTTGGCGCATACCCCCTTTGGGAAGGCAGGTTGAGTCTCAGGAGAAATTTCGGGGGTATGTGGAGGGATATTACGGGTAAAGGGCCGAAGAGACATGGCCAGCATATTGAGGTTTTGGACGGCGAGAAGACGGCTGAGTCAGGAACGCATACACCCAAGGGAGCGGCGTCGAATGAAAATAGTGTGGAGGTCAAGTAAACTTTTATATTCCTAGATTTTCCAGATGGTTGTCTGTTAAGATATGGTTGGCCTGTCATTCGACTGAGATAAATTCATACGGAACAAGCCAAACGATAATAGTTTTAGTTAGAATACCTGTTGGTACAACTGCAAATCGTGTTGTGATAACAGTACGATAAGACGTGTCACTTCTTGGCCGGATTGGGTATCGCACGGATTGAGCATGAGATAACGCTGCGGTGCATAAAGATACAGCCACGTCCAACATTGAAAGGACGAACCCGAGAATCTGAACCTACAACTGGCAAGCTAATAGAGGACTTCGACGTCGCTGCTAGCCCTTCCACGGGCGGGTATACCGACAATACCTGCATTGCTCGAAATTAGCACCCCCGGTGATACCAAATGGTGAAGCATAGACGTCCTTATATGTCTCCAGGCAGCGAGGCGATATGATCTGAATTGTTTGAATTTGTGTCACCGCCGGAGGGAAGTGTGTTTTGAGTGCTTTCTTTGACCAGATACAATTTCTGGGTCTTATAATCAGCAATAATCAATTGGATTGCTATTTTCCTCGTTCACAATACATGTTGCACAGGTTGGTCTGAAGCTGTGCAGATGGGCGTTGACAAGTGGCTCATTCTTGAACCAACCTGCCAGTCTGATTGATTGTTGACAACTCTGCTAGCCTTCTCCAGCATTCTGTCAAATTTGAAGAACATTTCCCGTGTATTAATTTATTCCATATTCTGGTTCTGCAGCATAGCCCAAAACGCATTGGGTGTAGAACCATGCAATGCAAAATAGGTCTGGAGTGAACATGGCTTTCTGAGCGATTTATAGGTGACGGTTTCAGCAGTGTATACTCCTGCTATATTAGGTGTACAAACAAGGACACCAGATCATGTGAGAGCCTTATGACAGAAGAAACTCTTTCCGAAACATGGATGTAGACACTATACCCTTAGTAACGGGTACTGGTAAGAAGGCAACATAGTACCAACTTAGATGAGTAGCGGTCATGTTTTCACAGTCAAAATATGCCCATCTGACTGTAATGATCATCAGATAAGACGAAAGAGCAACATGTCGATGGTCCAGTTTCTGAGTTGTGATTAATGCGGAAAGCCGCTAACCCTTTTGACAAAACATACCAACCCGTTCCTCAATCTCCAAGATCTGGCCTCCATGGCCTGTCTTTCACAAACATAATGCGATACTTTTGAACGAAACACTCGACACAAGTAGTGTTTTTGCAGTGCATACTCTCCTCAGATGCATCATCATTCAGATATACAGCATCCGAAAGTAGTCCGTTCGCCGCAAGAATAACCTCCGTCTCCACTTTTGGAACCAGAAATTTATCACCGCCCACCTGGCTTATGGACAGCAAAAGGCACCGAGGGCTTGACTCCAGACTAACAGAGTGCTATTTGATTCGGACCTTTTTTACCCCAGATCCTCTTCTCTGCTGAGCAGGTGATGCACATATACACGTCGCGATATCGGCAATATCCATCAGCAGGGAAACGCTTCCATCTTCGTCTAAACACCTTCCTATCCTTGGAAAATAGTTATCGCCTCGACGGCACGCCACCAAATACCAATGCACCAATTGAAGGAATAATAGTCGTCTGGGTAAATGAGTCCGGGGTTAACCCCATACCCCGCGTCCCCCGAATTGTCCATGATTCAAGTTCGGGGTATCCATGACCGAAACCTTGTATGCACCATAGTGCATGTGTCAGCGCATCTGGAAAATAATAAATATCTCGTTGCTCACCATTGAACGCCAAGCGCATTACAGACTTTTGTGCAATTGAAATGGGTGGTTTCAAGCTACTCAGCCTTGCTGCCCTCGCCAGCTCGACCTTTGCTGTACCACTTGAGGAGCGCGCAAAGCAACCCAAGAGTTTCTTGAAGGAAGTGGGCAACTCGACCTGGGTGATTGGCAATGATGTCTGGAATGTCACACAAAATTTACAGTACGCCAACAAGCTCTGGTACAAGGGAAAAGATAGAGTTGGGAAGGCAGTGGGCCACTATGTGAGCTACAGTAAGTTGAAATCTTTACAAGATTATTCGAGAGAGGTTTCTTTACTAACAAGACAACAAAGACGGTGCTGCATCCGATCTTAAATGGACCTCCGCATCGGTCGTTGATAAAGGCAGTGATTGGATTAATGTCAAATTCACTGCCATAGAAGGTGATATGCACTGGGTCATCTACGATGGTCTTCACGGATCATACCAGTATTTTGTCAATCACGCACTTCCAACACTTGGCGAATTCAGGACTCTTTGGCGCCTCGACAACGTCTCTTTCCCTAACGCGCGAACGAATGTCAGGGATGGTCCTTTGCCGGCCCTTGCTGAGTACGCCGTCTCCACAAACGTACAAGATGAGACGTGGCAGAAACCTGACGGTACCTTCTTGACAAAATACGACTGGAGTAGCAACGTGCGAGACAACGACTTTCACGGTGTTTATGGAGATGAGGTAGGAAGTTGGTACCTTAACCCTGGAAAGGATTACTTCAATGGTGATCACCTCAAGCAGGAGCTCTTTGTATGTATCCATCATCTCTATCACACTACTGAATCTAACCAAGCTAGGTTCATCGTGAGTCGAGGACCGGTGATGCAGTTCAACTCAACATGATCCACGGCACACACTACCAGGCTGTTTCACGCGATGCCTTCGTTGACGGAAAAGTCTGGGGTCCTTGGCTCTGGTATCTTAACGACGGTTCAAGAGACGACGCTGCTGCTCGTGCTGAGAAGGAGGAGGCTGCTTGGCCATACAAGTGGTACAAAGACAAGGCCTACCAATCACGAGGCAAGGTTCAAGGGCGCCTCCTCCTCTCTGACGGTCGTCCAGCTGCTGGTGCAGCTGTTTTCCTCGGAGACAACAACAACTCCAGTGTGTCAACGCTTGATCAGGGCAAAGACTTCTACTACACAGCCTACGCTGACGCAAATGGCAAGTTTTCTTTCAAAGACGTACGCACTGGGTCATACGCGTTGCAGGCTTGGGGTAACGGTGGTGCAATCGGCGACGTGATCACAAACTTCACGCAGAACGATGTTGTGATTCGCAAAGGCGATACTACGAACCTGAAGGATTTGACGTGGAAGGTCACAGACATAAACAAGCGTATTTTCCAGATTGGAGACTTTGATCGCAAGTCAGACGGCTTTGCGCTAGCAGATCCAAACAAACCCTTTGAGCACGGTCGCATTTCCAAGGCACCTGGCAACCTCACGTACACTGTGGGTAGTAGTAGCGCAAAGGATTGGTACTTCGGACAATCTGCGCTCGGGACTTGGTCTGTAAACTTCCCCATCAGTAGCGCGGTTGCGTCAAGATTGGTAGTATCGCTTGCCGGTTTTTCACAAGGATCTAGCTGCGACATCTTGCTCAACGATGTGAGAATTGGTAACATCACGAGCGCCAGTTTGTTGAACAGCCAGGACACATACCGTGGTGCAACGAAGAACGGTGAATGGAGACTGTTAGAGTTCCCTGTTGGCGCCGAGACATTTAGAAATGGAACGAACAAGTTGGATATCAAGGTCACAAGGACCTCACAGTGGAGAGGTTGGCTGTGGGACAGCTTGGTTCTTGAACAGATCTGAGTGAGAGCCTGATAATTACATTTGCAAATTTCAATCAAGTTAATTTAAAATGCATAGAAAATGATGGTGACAGCATTTGGAGGCAAATGATCTCATATTCGCATCAGTTCCTGGACACCACACACCATATATTGTAATGCGTCCTGCACTATCTCCGAAACTAAACAACTCGGTTACTTTGTCTTTCTTCTCAAACATGGTCGTACTTTCAGCTTGACGTTAATGTACGGTGCAAAGGAGTATAGTACCAGACTCTGAGCATAAGCTTGATGAGTGTGTGTATAACTTCTCCCATAGAAGACCGCGATTCTGTGATGAATCTGCAGTCCTTGAGAGCACGTTTTTTAGAAGGTAGAACGGAAATTTCAATGTAATGAGAAGTTCTGTTATATTAGGTCTTGACAAGTATCTAGTCGTCCTAATGTACCGATTCTCCAGAACAAATGAATATAATCAACAAAAGGAAACATCTCTGTAGTGATCTCCCCATCATTGTGAGGACTTAAGCAACGATGGAAGTGCTGCTGCGCTTAGCAACGGCAGCCTTGCGGCGCTGAACAGCACCGGCGCGCTTCCTATATCCATAACCCTCACCAGCACTGTAACTGCTGTCCTTTTTCTCTCCATGATATGCAGAAGGGCTGGGGTATTCAGCAGTGGCCTGTGAGGGAACGGCGTCATATGACTCATTGTCGGTGTACTTGGCAGGAGTGGCAGTGGGATAGGCCTCGTACGCGGGAGTGCTGGACGAAGGTGTGGGGGAGTAAGCAGGAACAGAGCTGGATGCCGCGGGGTACTCAGGGTAAGCGATGCTGGAGCTCTTCTTGCTATCGTCGACGGGCTTGGTAGAGGAAGGGCAGGGAGTAGAGCTGCCACTCTCGTAGTGAGGAACCGTAGTCGTGACCGGGTAGGAGGGTGCAGAGCTGGATGCCGCGGGGTACTCAGGGTAAGCGATGCTGGAGCTCTTCTTGCTATCATCGACGGGCTTGGTAGAGGAAGGGCAGGGAGTAGAGCTGCCACTCTCGTAGTGAGGAACCGTAGTCGTGGTCGGGTAAGAGGGGTATTCGGTGCTACTACTCTTCTCATCACCGTAAGAGAGGATAGAGCTAACAGTAGAGTAGAATGGGTACTCAGTCGAACTCGACTTGTCATCGTAGGATGGGACGGAGCTGGTGGCATACAAAGGGTACTCGACCGAACTGGTCTTAGACTCTACTGAGGGAGTAGAGCTAGACTTGCTGCCATAGGGAGGGTACTCATCTTCGTAAGAGGGGACAGTCGAAGTTGGGTAAGAGGGATATTCGCTGGACTTAGTCTCGGTCTCGACATTAGGCTTGGATGAGCTGGAGCAGGGGGTACTACTACTCTTCTCCATTTGGCTCACAGGGGTAGATAATGGGTAGTGAGGAGCAGTGGATGTAACAGGGTATTTGTCGACAGGCTTGCTGCTTGGCTTGGAGACGGAGGGAGTGTAATTTGGGTAATTAGACTCGTAATCAATCGAGGATATATTCTCAACGGGTACGGAGCTGGAGCTTCCGCCATGGGAGTACCCGTCATCGTAAACGGGGGTCTTCTTCGGCTCAGAAGGGTAAGTCTTAGTTTGCTTGTATTCACAAGAGGCGAAGTCACCAGACTTAGTGATGGTGATGGTCTGAGCATCCTTGTGGTATACACCAGGCTTGTAAACGCTGACAGTGGGGTACTTGACCTCAGTTTCTTTCTCGTAGACGGTAGTAGTGGGTCTAGCAACCTCGTACTTTCCAGTAGTGCTGACAGTCACAGTCACAGTTTTGACAACGGCGGAAGTAACGTCCTTGCCATCCTTATCCTTACCAGTCTCGTAAGCGCCGTAGGCACAAGTCTTAACACCAGTCTCCTTGAATTCGGTTGTAATACCTCCATAAGTGACGGGGATTCCAGCCTTGGCAGTAGTGGTAGCCTCAGAAGGCTTGGTGATTGTGTAAGTAACGGTCACATCCTTGGCGGGCTCGGTGTAAACACCGGGCTTCTCGTAGGTCTTTGTCTCGGGCACAGGAACTTTGTAGATAGCTGTGGCCTCGTACTCAGACCACTTGCCATCCTTATATTCCTTAACCTTGTAGGGCTGCTCATCGTCGCAGGTCTTGCAGAGACCAGAGCCGCCGTAACCGGGTAGGCCATGAACACCGAGATCCTTGTACTTGATCTCATGAACCTTCTCGTACATCTCATACCAAGTACTGGTGCCGTTCTTCTTTTCGTCGTAACCATAGCTGCCAGTCGGGTAGGCCTTGCCGTCCTTGCCACCTGCGGAAGAAGGGGCAGAGTAATGAGTAATGGTGGTCTTGGTGTGGTAGACTGTGATAGGTTTGTCGACGTGGGTGACAGTAATTTTTTTGGAGTCGCAGTCTTTGACAATGGTGGAGACATACTTTTCTTCATTCCACTTGTCGCAAGACTTGCCGTCAGAGCCGGCGACACCGCAAGTGGGGTAAGGTTGGTACTGGCTGGTTACAGTGACGGGCCCCTTTCCATAATTCGGGTAGATGGTGGTGTATCCAATGGGAATTGACTTGCTGGAAGCCGTGGAGGCGGTCTTGTAGCTATCTCCGTAACTTTCATAAGCGGGAGTAGCGGAGGACTTGCTCACAGCAGGAATGCTTGAGTTAACCTTGTTGTCACCGTAGCCATCGTAGCCATAGGCGTCGTAGGCAGCCGCGACACCGGCAAAGATTAGTGCATAACGCATGCTGATTAGGTATTAGATTAATGAATGACTATAGTAAGATAAAAGAGTGTGGTTGACGCTCAGGTATTGAGCGCGAAAGAATGGTCGGTCCAAGGAATGAAGGTGGATGAGGAAAAGAACAATCAAGACGTACAGCCTGATATATGCTCTCAAGATGCGAGCTTGGACGCATGTGAATAACGTTACCCCTGATATTTTGTCCCTACATGCTCATGAGACTAGGAGTTTTGGGCCGGAGCATGTACCACCGGTAAACCGTAGGTCCACGTCTGGCGGGAAGTCTGACAAGATGAGCCACATTTAGCAGTATTTCGCTAGGTCAGCTGCTGAAGATCATGGGTTCATTAGCAATTATGGTTGAATGCTTGTTGTTGGATAGCTTCCAGTTCCGTAGCTTGCGGTTGTTGATAGTAAGCATTGTAGGTTTGTTTGAACAACCTAAGGACAACCCCTTTCGACAGTCGGTGAGGCTTACCGAGACTGCAAAGCGATCCGACTCACTCTGGTGCACGTAACGGCACCTTAGTATGTTGGACTTAGCGTGAAGCCGTAAAGGACGCGTAGAAGTTATCCCGGACATGGAACATCCGAGAACACTGAGATGCTCCGACAGCTCGTCAAGCTTTCCCACATTTAGACGTTCTGGTAGTAGGGCGGCCAGAATCGATAGCTTACTAGAATACGAAAATCATTAAATGTAAACCATGCTGTTGTGTTGTGCGCTGATGCAAATGTTTGTGCCGCCGCTACTGTTGCTGACTGATGGTTGCTGGCATTGCCTCAGCTGGAATGCACCTTTTAAGAAAAGTCGCTTTGACGTAGTGGAACTTATTTACCCCCATCGCATTCGCACAACGATTGTTGGGTACCTTCATTCAAAAAAAACGAATCCATATCATATCTAGAGAGGTTGTGCACAGAATGCACGCTCGAGCATGACGGATTAAAAATACGGGGATCAAGCGCTACAGGCTGTCTGCTCCAGAGCGGAGTTAGTGGGTACAAAGGAAATGTTACCCCTGGGACGCTCGGTGCAGCCCGTATGCAAGTACCTTGGCGTAAAAGCTTAGCGTATATGTGGTGGCTGTGACAAGCCTTAGGTTACCCAGCGCAGAAATGGATCGTTGAGAACCATGAACTCAGGCTTACATTTGTTTCGAGACGGATTACCGTGGGGGCCCAAAAATGAACATAAAATTAAAGTCAGGAGATAGAGACGCATGCCCAAAGTCTGCGTTTGATCCCCTTGCAAAGTGGAGACAATCGAGAAACGACATAAATACACAGCCCTACCCGGAAGCAGTTGCAGAAGGGGTTTTACTCCTCGAAGAGACTGTTAAATCCTAAAAGGCTCAACCCTATTAAAACGATGGGAATGAATGTTGACTGAGATCGCATGACGATGGCCGTAGCAGATACGCAGCTGCAGAGTTGCCAACAATCAATTCAATCTGCCTTCTGGCTTCACGCGCTTACCTAATAAGGAAAGGGTTAAACCTGTATAGATAATTGCTAAGCCTATACAGGTAATCAATCAATTCAATCCGAGCCCTCTGAGCCCCACTTAATTGATTGTTGGCACCTCTGGCAGCTGGCTGTCGATCAGCAGGGCGTACAAGCTCAATCGCATCAGTAACGACAACAAAGAAAGTGTTAGGTTCAAATAAGACAAAAATGATACGGTATAATAGTCGAAGAAGATCGCAAATTGATGGGTGAATTATGCAGGCTGCTATACGGGCTACTATGGAAAGGACATGAAGCGGATGTCCTCTTCCTCGAACAAAGCGCAGCTCAATTACAATGACATCCGGTCGCTATGGAGACCAGTTATCTCTTTCGCAACAAACACCTGCTCATCAGTGAAGCACAGCGGTTTAACATAGTTACCGACGCGCAATCAGCACACGAAGTCGGTTTGCCATCATTAAGAATGCTCTTGCAACGCCATTAGGAACTCTTTGAGGCGCTATCACCAATCGAAAACTAGTTGTAAAGTGATTGTGTCAATACATCTATCCTCAGCTTCCTGTAGCTGACTGATTGAGGTATCTATAACAATTGTGACGAAGGTACACCGAGTCTCCTGTATGGTCGAGTGGAAGGTGGCTGTCCACAAGATAACCTTGTAAAACGCGGAGCAGGATGTAGTTCTGGGGTCTGTTATGTACTGATTCATGTTCCTACCATCTCAAGCGGAAAACATTCTGGCCCAGGAGCTGCTACTAAGCAGGCATATTGACTAGGATGATACTAGTTTTGTGATATCTACGAATGATAGCTCGGAGCACGACTTTACTGAACGGATCGAAAACATTCATATTGATAGATTGGTAATTGGGGGGCAGTGGCTCCAATATGCTAAGTTTTCCCGATCCGGGAAGAAGCTCAGGGTAGATCTCTAGTTCGATCATATACGGTTTTCTCCTGCAACATCGGTAGGTGAGAGTCTTGGGTACTTAAGAGGCTTACCCCCTACATTGAGGATGCTCGCCAATCATACAAACCAGCTCGGCCCCGAGTCAAATACCAGTGGAGACCTTTCTATCTCGCGGGACGTGTAAGCTTTGATGCAATGTAATGGCTTGCTATGCAACCTGGAGCCTTACTGCTAGCGTGGTTCTTTCAGCAAAAAGCACTACATGCTACACAATTGCTGTCTGAAGATATTGATGGAGCTCATCCAGCAAGACCATATTCTGAACAGCTACGGTAATCTCTCCGAGGATGCTCGCGATCAGCTGCATACTGAACAACATGAATGATACGAGCAACTCGACATCCACCAGTGTGGTAACACCAAGCTTTACACTCGTCGCCATTACAAATGTCATGGCGTCTCGGTCTCATAAATATTCTTTGACACGATCTGCAAGTGTCACTCGGACGCCCGAGAAGCTGTTTCTAGGTCATATCAGTCTCACTATACTTGGCCCACATGATGTGGCCTTTATGGCGTATAGCGACTGGGAGTGATCAAACATCCTCAATGCACTAAATATCAAGCACCAGAAGGCCTGCAGTGCCGTCTTGTTGACTGCATTTGATCTAGAGCAAGTATACTGGAACCAGTACCATAATTCCTGCATCCAGAGAAAAGTGAAGAGGTGAACAGAGTATTCTTTCGTAAGTGGCATCGAAGGATAGGTGGGGCTACAGAAACCAGCGTGTGTCGTACGGCTAAGTGCGTGTGTTGCAGATGTGAGAAAGGAGAGCAAACTGTTATAGCACAGCGCCTGGCCCATGACAGCATATAAGAGGGAGAAAGCTAGACTTTGAAATGTTGCATCATAGACACACATAATTTCATCAACTGGGATCAACTCCTTGTTACACCTTCAAATATATAGACCGCATACGTACATTTTCGCCATTTTCTATGGCTGTGCGGCCTGCTCTAACTGTGGTTCTCGCATCCTAAGAGTACAATGGTATGCGCAGATAAGCAGTTTTATCATTAATGATACTGGCTTTACTTTTGGAAGAAGTGAGCTTATGACGACGCATTCTTGAACATTTCATTGACTGTCACTGCATGAAATTGGAATTTGAGAAGAGCATTAAAAAGATGTTAAAGCATTAGCAAATCAGAGAAGGGCTTTATCCTCGCCGTTTTACAAGGCAGAAAGAAAGGCGCGGTCCTAGTTGTAAACACTTTTACTTCAATTCGCACAACTATGCAGCAGTGGGATGTCCGCGCCTGAAACGCCGAGACACTATGCTAATCCCGGACAAACTCCCAATAAGTTACATCATTCGTGCCAGCCATGTCCAGCTCCATCTTTCATATTCAAGCGTCTTCCATCTCAACATCCTCTTCGTGAGTTTCTTCGATACCGGGCAGTACAGCACCCTTCAGCGGGTCGATGACCTTGACCGGAGCCAGTACATCAAACGCACCTGTGCCGATGCCACCCAGTCTGCCGACAACAATTTTCGCCGATGGGTTCTTAAGATCGTCCCAGTCGCGCTCCAAGACAGCATCCTTAAGGAAACCAACCGTGGTTTCGAAGCTCATCTTCATGAAAGGACTCACATTGCCCCTCAAACCGATACGGTTGAAGGGTGTGAAGCCACCTCCCTTCGTCATTGTGTCGGCAATGAGGTTTAGATGGCGTTGATCGACAGAGATACCGTGACCACTGAAGACAGCGTGCATTTCGCGCACAATTGTCGCTCTACAAGCCTCAACACCATAAAGTTGGAGCATGGCAACAATATCGTTGGTGAAAACGCGGTTCACATCGATAATGTCATGGAACTCACGAATAGCAAGGAGGTTAGAACCTTCTGTCACGACAACGGGGACCTCAATCTTTTGGCCGTTCGCATCCTTTCCATCTTCCTTTGATACCATTGCGGAGGCAATACCTGGAATGACGTGGATGGTAGCAAATTCGGCTGCGGTCTCAACGTGGTGGAGGACCAGCAACTTTGGTGCTGCAAGCGGGAACTCGAACGTGATCTCGCAGTATTCACCCTTCTTATCATCAAACTTGAAGTCGAAGATATCGGCATTCTTGTTGATGATGCGATCCTTACGAATATCGGACGCTTCATCGGTAGGAATGATGAGTTGTTCGTCATCCGGAGAGTCATCATTAGGGTCGGGAGAGTTGGCGCGAGAAGGCTTGGGGCTGCCGCCGTATGCCTCATCTTCATCGGACACAGCGTCGTCATGGTCGAGCGAGTCGTTAAAAGCCTGTTCCTCCTCCTCAGGCTCTTCATAACCGACGCTATCTTCACGACGGCCACGCTGTTTTGCGTGCGTTGTATCACCATCACCTTCCCCATCATCGCTGTCGTCATCCTCTGGGCCGCCTTCGTGGCCGGCACGCTCATCAGAATCACGAACAATGTGCTCCTCGACCCTGCCACTTGCCTGACCGACCTGAGGTATCGATGCGTTGGCGGTTGACAGCGATTTGTTCTCGCCCTTCTTCTTGAGATCTGCGCGCATGATCTTCTGCAGACGTGGACAAAACTTCTGCTCAATCGATTCGGCAACATCACGAACCTTGATAGCGTACTCTTGTGTGTACTCCTTGGCTGGGTAAAGATCAAGGCGGATCTTGTAGGTTCTTGCTTGGCTGAACTGCGTACCACTACCAGACGATTCGGTGACAGTAACCTTGTCCAAGACTGCAGAAAGCGGTAGACGCGTAATGCTCTTGGCGAACCTCTCCTGGTGATCCCTAGGGAGCTCATCATGGGGGTACATTGTCATACCAGGTGTCGAGATCTTCGCACTGGCAGTCATGACGATTTCACGGAGACGAGGAATACCAAGCGTGACGTTCTTCGCGGAGTGTCCAGCTAAATGGAAGGTGTTAAGTGTCATTTGTGTCGAGGGCTCACCAATAGATTGGCCCGCGACGACACCAACGGCCTCACCAGGCTCGACAAGGGATCGAAGGTACTTGAGGTCAAGCATCTGTTCGAAGCTCTTCTTGAGAATTTCGCCCTCAGGGTCCTTCTTCTTGTTCTTGAGTAGCTTGTCCTTGTTGTTGTCCACGTACTATAATAAGTCAGATTTTGATCAAGAGCAGTACTGCAAACTACTGAACTTACCTCCTTCTTTGCTTGGAAAAACTTTTCAGATGTACTTCCGCTGTAGCGGCCAGGTGCATAGACTGCTGTAGCAGGGTCCATGGCTCCAAGGTCCTTCTTAGCTTTCTTAACAGCCTTCTTGTTGTGCTCTGCTGCTTCCTGACTGTGCACCTTGCCGAACGCCTCCTGTGTGTTTAGGGACTGCGCGAGCGACAGGAAGTTCTGCGCCTGGAACTTGAAGTCGTTCAAGTATTTCTGCTTAGTGATATCGAGTCCATCTTCACCATACAGGAATTGGACCATGCTGCCATCTGAGTCGCGAACTGAAGTGTCATACTCAACCTTAAGGCCTTCCATACCCTTCACGATACATCGCTGAAGGTAACCAGACCGTGATGTCTTGACAGCAGTGTCAATAAGACCTTCACGACCAGCCATCATATGGAAGTAGTACTCCTGTGGCCGGACACCAGTCAAGAACCGGTTGACGATGTAGCCACCAGCACGTACACTTGTCTCGTACGGCTTGAAACATGGCAATGTCTTTCCACTGACCATGACCGGTACACGACGACCTTCCAGAACCTGTTGGCCAAGATTGCAAGAAATTTGATTGGCGTTGACCAAACTACCCTTCGCACCAGAGCCTGTCATAGCCTGCATTTGGTTCTTTGGGAAGAGCTTGATGAGCTTGTGGGGCAAACATGCTCCTGTAACTTCGGTCGAAACTTGCGCCGTAGCACTGTTGGTTAACAAATCAAGACCGTGCTGCTTGCCGTCATCTCGCAACACTCGTTCGAGACGTGTCTGAAGCTCTCCAGTAGTGGGAGTAATCTTTGTCGGATCCAAGCTGACATACTTCGAGGCGACTTCGAACCCAATCTTCTCGGCTGCCTTGAGCTTCTCTAAACGGGCTTGATCTCCCTCAGCCGTTAAGATCAGATCCTCAACACCACAAGAGAATGCCCGCATATGCAGAAGCTTCGTGAGCATGCGACCAATGATACTGAGAGCACGACCAGCAATGGTCTCGCCGTAGGCCTCGTAAATACCATTGATAAGACCACCACCAGCCGGGCCGATTTGGCTCTTATCGATGACACCGCACAGAAGTTGGCCATCCTTGACAATGACCTTCTGCTCTTCGCTATGGGCTCCCCAAAGCTTGCCGTTGGTCGAAGACTTCGATTCAAGTGTCAAGTCCTGATACTCTGCTGGCTTAATATTCTTGAGAATGCTCGAGAAGATCTGCTTGCCAGTCCACAAAGGCTGTGGCTTCCAAATCGTAGGCTCAACAGTCTCGAGTCTTCCCGAAGTGGTGTGCCCATCTTCAGGTCGTAAAGCAGCATACATCAGTTGCTGATACTCTTCACGAGTGAAAAAAGTGTCTTTGTTCGACAGCCAAACACCCATAGAAATATGATCTTGAATCAGACCACGTAGAGGTTTTCCAGCCGTTGCCGAGAGGTATTGATGGTCTGTGTCAGCAACTGTCATAGCTTCAGCGCGAGCGAGCTCGTTCTGAGGGAAATGCATGTTCATCTCGTCTCCGTCAAAGTCGGCGTTGTAAGTGTTACAATTGGCGTAGTGCATGCGGATCGTCTTCTCGCCAGGCAGTACACGCGCTCGATGTGCCATCATGGATGGCTTGTGCAGGGTTGGCTGACGGTTCATAATGACGACATCGCCATTGTTCAGATGGCGATGGACCTTCTTGTTCTTCGAGCCGTTCGAGAACGTGCTCGAGGGTGCAAGCAGCTGGTTTGCCAAGGCAAGGCGTTCCTCATAGTTCTTCTTCTTCAACGTAACAACCTGGCCAAACTCGTTCTCGATCGCAACAGCACCAGGCCACTTGTCTGGTCCGTTAAGTACCGCTTCCTTCATATCGTAGAAGTTATGATTTGTTACAGGCTCCGGGAAGGTGAGCTTCTTAGCGAAGACGGGAGGCACACCAATTTCGTTGGTCTCAATGTTAGGGTCTGGCGAAATAACGGAACGAGCAGCAAAGTTGACGCGCTTTCCCATCATGTTCTTACGGAAAAGACCCTCTTTCTTTTCAAGATGCTGCTTGATCCCGTCGGCGTTTGTGAGACCAGCTTTGCCTTGGACAGGGTTGGCATCGCGATCGATAACAGCATTGACGGCACCCTGGAGGTTCACCCAGGTGTTTTGTAGGTCGTCAAAGTTACGACGCCTGTACCCTGCCTCATTTTCTTGGCCCTTCATCTCGTTGCTAATCTGGCGCATAGAGTCGCAAGCGTTCAAAATACCCTTGTACAAGCTGTTCTTTGGTGACTCAGCGATCGAATCTCCAGTCTTGTCTTCCATCCTGTAGCGGTTGGGTGGTACGATGATGGCTTCCATGAAAAACATGTCGGGGCTAACGTTGGCCGAACCATATGGATTGTAGATCAAGCGAAGAATCTCAGCTTCCTGCTCGAAGAGCAAAGTCATCGCAGCCTTTACTTCGGCAGCTGTGATATATTCCTGCGAGCTGTCGGCGGCATCGGTGGTCGTCCGCGACTTCGTTGCTGTCCGTGCCTCAGTGGTTGTGAGTGAACCATCATCCATATCGATGTCAATGCCCTCGTCTGAGTCCTCCTCCGACATATCGGCCAAGCCTTCGTCATCGTGTACGATTTGCTTCTTCGCTTTCGCATCTCGACGTGCGAGGATGTCGAGAGGATTCTGGAGGCGCTTCTCAGACTGTGCCATCTGTGCCTTCTCCTTCCCGCTCAAGTTTCTGCGGAAAATCTTTATACTCTTGTCCTTGCGGAATGTAGGGTTTATAGCTTGACAATTCCGACACTTCTTACCTGCTACGATAGCAGCGTAAAATTCCTTCAACACCAGTCGCCTGGCCTCGGCAATTGTATCGTTCTTCTCTTTCAAAGATCTCGCATCATGCTTAGAGATGCCTGCCCGCCTCATACACCTCTTGACGTAGTTGTTGCGTTGGCCCACAATGTCCTCATTGTCGTCATCAGACTCGGACTCGGCAACATCCTTCTTCTTTTTACCCTTGTTCACATCGATGAACTCGTGCATCTCATTAGCTTCCTTGACTAAACCACATCGAATCAGTCGTAATCTCGAAACGAATTCGTTAATCTGTACACGGGCGAGTTTGAGGTTATGACAGTAACCGCACTTTCCTCGAAGCAGGCGCAGCAGTTGGTCCATAAAGGTGAGATGGTAAACGGGCACGGGTAGCTCGATATGCCCACAGTGGCCTGGGCAGCCGAGCATTGTAGTGAGACCGCACGTCGCGCATCTGGACGAGTTAGCCCAGATCTTGCAATACTAGTAAGTCCAAACTTACGGGTTGTCGAGGAATGCGCCAAGAGCTGCATCGTGCAGACCTCCAGGAACTGGGTGAAGTAACGAATCAAAGGTGGTTGGGTTGGTGATGCGCTTCACTGAGAGAGCTCGTACATCCGATGCAGAGAGGAAGCCGAATTCGACGCCCTCGATGGCGGATGAGATAGGTTGAGAAGTATTCATGGTTGCGCTTGCTTGCGAACCCGCGGTGGTTTTCTTTTACATGCGCCGGTGCAGCAAAGCGCGACTTCTGCGTTCAGGCAAGACGAAGCTTGAAGCTGCAAAAGATTATCTCGAAAAAAATTGGGGCCCGCCCCACTAGCGTGCACATGCCAAGAACGATGCCTGCGCTAGCTAACAAGTTCGAGAGATTCCATCACACGTGTTGAACATTAAGTGAAGGATGCCTAACACCGCCAACGGCTACGTCTACTTTTCAAATTAAAATTTCTCCTACATAGCTTCTGTACCAGTTCTCAGGGAGATTGGATGACAAAAACGGCTACCGGCCGCTAACTTCATCACAACTTCACCACCTCCGAGGTCTCCGCACACGACCACCAAACAAGCACCACACTCGACATGGTTGAGAAGCGCCCCGCCGCCGAGGGCGCTGCTGGAGATGCTAAGCGAACGAAAGGCTCAGATGCAATCGCAGCGGCGAGGGCAGCGGCAAAGGCAAAGGCTGCAGAGATAGCTGCGCGCTTTGCGAAGAAGGACGGTGCTAATGGCGCATCGTCAACACCAGCGCCCCCACCTGCCGGGGGTTCAAACGACTCACAGGCAAAATTGGAGGCTTTGAAAGCGCGAATGGCAGCTATGAGGAGTAACAAACCTGTCGCGAGACCTGCCACACCTACTCCAGAACCTACAGGGCCGCGATTCGCGACGACACTGGGTAACCGACGCGCAGAAACACCAACTATCGATGTAAAACCAAAACACGCCGTACCAAAACAGAAACAGCAGCAAGAAGAAGAGTTTCAAAATCCATACTATGACCCCAAGGTTGCGAGTCTGCCAGGAGTTCGAACAAGAGTGTCTCGTGGCTTGCAGTTCAATGAACACGGAAAGTACCTCGACCAGGCGTCCAAGCTGCGAGCGCAGGGCCGTCTGGAGCAGATCAAGAAGATGCTTGCCAAACAGGCGCGGCGCGCTGGACTGGACGAGAACAGCGAGCGTGGCTTTCTGGTACAACAGCCGCCGGACATTGAGTGGTGGGATGAAGGCATACTGAAGGACAAGACATATGACTGCATCGGCGAGCCGGAGAAGGTCATGGTCGATAGCGAGGACTCTATCATCACATTATACGTGCAACATCCGCCGCTGCTCAAGGCACCACAAGACCAACGCTTGGTCGAAGTGAAGCCTATGTATCTTACAGTCAAGGAACAGGCTAAATTGCGGCGAATGCGCCGAGCAGCCGACCTCAAGGAGCATCAAGCCAAGATTCGCCTTGGACTGGAACCACCCCCACCACCCAAGGTCAAGCGTGGTAACATGATGCGTGTTATGGGTGAACAGGCCATCGCTGACCCCACCGCCGTCGAACTGCTCGTTGAGACACAGATCGCACAGCGACAGCGTGACCACGAAGAAGCGAACGAAGAACGCAAACTCGATAAAGACCAGCGGCATGCGAAGTTGCATGCGAACCAGGATAAGGATGCACAAAAGGGCCTTTATTTGTGTGTGTTCAAGATCAATACTCTTGCTTTCGGCAAGCATCGATACCAGATTGACCAAAACGCGAAGCAACACGCGCTCACAGGCCTTACACTCTTCAATCCAGAGCTCAATCTTGTCATTGTTGAAGGTGGACTACATTCGATCGAGAAGTACAAGAAGCTGATGCTACAGCGCATCAAATGGTCAGAAAACGCAGAACCTACTGAGATCCAGATGGAGAAGCAGGCCAACGACCCACAATGGATGAAGAGTCTTGACGTGAACGGCAATCTCAAAGATCATTCGCAAAATAAATGCACGCTGTTGTTTGAGGGGGAAATAAAAAACAGGGCCTTTCGCAAATGGGGCTCAAAGATGTGTGAAACAGCCGGCGAGGCGCGTGAGGTGCTCAGCAGGAGCAAGCTCGACAGCTTATGGGCACTTGCGAAGAGCATGGACTGATCAGCCTGACTAACATCGACAATTTAGTAGCACAAGATATTATAATCGATGGCGATTCGGCCCTTGACTGATGTAAGTTTACCTATTCGATCTTCGTAGATTTGAAATCCACATATTAATGCGACTTCTTCTGGTGCAGCTACAGATGTGAGCCCATCCTCCTTTATTGAGGCAGCAGTGGTCCTTGTCCACCAGCTACCCCAATGAGCCCTAGGAGAAGTAGATTTGTGTGCATGCGATGTGATGTTTTTGCTGCTCGCTTATAACGCAGTATCCGGCGTTCTCTCATGGTCGAATCAGTCAAGGCGGTAAGTTTTATTTAGCCTGCGTGATTCCTATCTCTCGGCCCAATCACTTTATGAGGCTCTCTGCCTGCTGTTGCACATTTTCAGATGGGTGAGTCAATACTATAGATGCATACTTTTTCACTATTTGGTTCCTCTGTTACTGCACTATCCTTCCTTTCTGTCTTGAGAGAAAACTACACTTGGCCATATCTATCTCTTGTACGTCGAAACTCTTGAGTCAACCCCATCGCCAGGACCCTAGGTGATATTCTGGAAACATAAGTCAGATCCGTAAACGCTCTTTTCCGCGCCCTTATGAGCGATTTCTCTCATACTCATGAGTACCTCGGTCTCAAAAATCCTTGCTGTTGTCCGAAGATTTAATGACACAAAACATATCGAGTGACATCACAAAATACGGTAACATACGTTAACACATTGGAAGAAGCGCTCTCGTTTGAAACTGCGGGTCAACTATCACACCCAGTGTTGCTTTTGAGAACTTATCAGAGCCCAACCCTGATGCTGGGCAAGTGAATGTGTCCCGGTTGCTCAGTCTAACAGAAACAGCCGCTTTCTATCTTCGAGTTCTCTGCTCTATATACCCCTCTCCTGTCTCCAGGATGCACCAACAGCCTCCAACATTCCTCCTTCGTCTGGAACAGGCTTGCAATTGAAGGATATCCTAACTATACCACATAGAGGCGTAACCCTAACTGGATCGATGCTTCAACAAGATTCTTAGCTGTGCATGTTCCTGGAGAATTACAGCATGTGATCGTACAGAGTGACATGGTTAAGATGTCAAGAAAGGTGAATAACAGAAAATCCAGATGCTAGTGCACATTTTGCGAGAATGGAAAGCTGAGAAAGGAAAAGCGCTGCGACCCGTCAGTCTACCTCTCTCCTCTCCCTCTGCCAAATAGAACTCGTCCAAAACGACAATTAATGAATTCACGTAAATGTGCTGCTCCGAGCCGGTGCATTTCTAGTTGGGACTAGGGAGGAGGCAAGGACCTGCTGTGTCACTTGCTTGCACAAGTTGGTCCAAGCACGGGACAATTCGAGTACATATCGAAAATGGAAGATGATTTAATGTGTTCAGATGCTTGTGCTTTAATATTCTAACCAAATTATCTCACCCAACGCCTTGCAATGCATAAACTCTTCCATATCGACCAAAATCAAAACTACGGTACAACCCCGCATCTCCTCTCAATCTACAAGTACTTCTTCGGAGCGCCACCGCGCCTCTTCTTGTATACGAGGTATGCGCCGACTACCATCACCTGGACAGCGAACGCAATAGCAAGAAGGCTCACCCAGCTGAGTCCATGCTGCTGAACGACCGCCTTCACTACATTGGGAATGTCTTTGTGATTGTCCTCGAGCCTGCGGTGCATCTGACCAATGATATCTTTGTAGTCCTTTGATTCCAGATCTCTAAGAATATTCATGCTCGTACTCTCGATCCTCTCGGTAAGTCTCACGCTATGCGCTGTCCGGTCATCGATGGGTGCGAGACGAGACATGAGTTCGTTGTGCCGGTGTTCGGCGAGCTCGTTAAGGGATTCGATGGCAGTGTAGATTGCGGCGACATGGTGCGCGATATCTTGAATGCGGTTATGGAGGTCGGCGAACCGGTCATCTTGTGTTTTGACATTGGAAGCCAAAACGTCTTGGATCCAAGGTGGGATTTGTTGCGAAGACGCCATCTTCTTTGGCGGGGAATTTTGCTGAGCGTGCTGTTGCTGAGCGGATTCTTGGTGCGGCTGGTTCTGAACGGGCTGTTGGTGTTGCTGGTTTCGTGCGTCGGGGACGCGTTGCTTATTAGGCTCCTCACGGGTATGAGAGGTTGTGGTTGATACGATGAATTTGTGAACCTCGAAGGAATCTGGGTTTTCGGCAGAAGAAGCGCTGACACCAAAGTAGTAGTCTTGAGGAAGTTTAACCTGGAGTATTTTGTTAGCATATGTCATACCCATCAACCCTTATGAGCTCACTTTGTCGGTCTTGAAGCACGTTTCACCATCTACAGTGACTTCCAGCAGCCCGTTTGCATGGTGTAACTTGATAGTACTGAGGTGTCCACGATTTCTATACGCATGGTCGCACTTTCCGAATGCCAGTGTGTCTGGATCGGGGTGCGACGCGAAATCCTTCGTCCCATCGTTCAAAAAACCTCGTACTGAACCTCCATGGCCCTCGTACTGGTCAATTACCAAGACCAATCCGTCAAACTTGGGCGCAGTGTACAGGCTGTTTGGTCTGTCATGCGCCTGGCTATCCTTGACGTACCAGAGCTGGAGATTTCCACCACCACGCTCCATTCCTGTCGCTCTAAAATCCAGCTCGGCCGTCCAGTCTCCACCATGATGCATAGGGTTGCTGGCCCATAGCGCACCACGCTTGCTGCCAGGGTAGGGGGGAGTGAGAATGACGCGATCAGAGAGAATCTGAGGCCTATAATCGTCTACGCCCTGAACGTCGAAGTGAGGGATGGCGTGCAGATCGGGAGAGATGTAGACACCGGCTTTGTGGCCAAAGCTGAGATTGTCTATAACATACTGCGCATGAGTTGTGGAGATAGCAAGGGTAGACCAGGCGATGGTCTGGAGTGTTCGAGAGCTTATATACATGGCAATGGTTGTACTTGCTCAAGCAAGATTATATGGATATGATGTTTTATCTCAAAGCGTTATGCAGCAGAGTGGTGAGTATAGTCTAACTCCTGTTAGCCCTAGCTTTTGGACGTCTTCTTTCGAGTTCATGACTTACATGAGATGAAAATAGCTCCGCCCGCGTTGCACACAGCCTTATGCAGCAGTCGTAAGGGAGATAGCAGACCGGTGCTGAGTAACAATTGGATATATTGGAAGATATTGTAAAGGAAGAGACGACTACCACCAACTGGGCAGAGAGGCCTTAGAAATTACCACAGATAATGTATATGGATATCAGAAGAGCTTATGGACAGCTGGTCCAAAGGACACTCCGAGACGCTGCATTGGCGATGGTCCGAGCGCAAGCTGGTTGCTGTTACATCTTGCCCGCGGGCAACGACATGTTTCAAGCTTTGCAAGCCCGACGTTGTGTTTTATTAAAAACTGCAACCATGAAGAGTGTCTCACAGTTTCCAGCTACACGAATATAATATTAGCAAAATTCAGAAACGAAGGATGAGCAATGCTTGTGACTGCCAATGCAAGAATGCATGACTAAGGGTGGTAGTCGGTGATTCGGCGGCACCATTTTCGTCGACCTCATCACCATCCAAACCACACGCCTCCACCTTTGCCATCCGTTATCACCACATCCTCACCTCCACCACCCCCACACTACCTTACCAACCACCACAATGGCTGCACCTGATCCAAAGGAGGCGTGGCAGCGCATCCAAAATGAGCTCACGCGCCGCACCTCTCGTCTAGGCGGCTCCGGCGGTGGCGCCCCCAAAGGAACAGTAGGCGGCGTCGCAGGTCTTGTTCTGCTTGGTGGTGGCCTTTGGCTCGCAAATAATGCACTCTTCAACGTTGATGGAGGTCATCGCGCTATCAAATACACACGATTGGGTGGCGTAAAGAAGGAAATCTACAATGAGGGCACGCACTTCAATATGCCGTGGTTCGAAACGCCCATCACATACGACGTGCGCGCAAAGCCGAGGAATGTTGCTAGTTTGACGGGTACAAAGGATTTGCAGATGGTGAATATCACGTGCAGAGTGTTGAGCAGACCGAGAGTGGAGGCGCTGCCGCAGATTTACAGGACACTGGGAACCGACTATGATGAGCGAGTGTTACCGTCGATTGTCAACGAGGTGTTGAAGAGCGTGGTTGCACAGTTCAACGCTTCGCAACTCATCACCCAGCGTGAGAATGTGTCGAGGCTGGTTCGCGACAACCTCGTGAGGAGAGCGGCGAGGTTCAATATTATGCTCGATGATGTCTCCCTTACAGTAAGCTTCATCT
The DNA here is from genome assembly GCA_026120165.1 of Leptosphaerulina australis. Taxonomy (NCBI): domain Eukaryota; kingdom Fungi; phylum Ascomycota; class Dothideomycetes; order Pleosporales; family Didymellaceae; genus Leptosphaerulina; species Leptosphaerulina australis. Next base: position 49,245 of record JALRMI010000031.1, read on the forward strand.
CCTAGCATCCACATCAAAGCCCTCACTAACGCTGCCTCAGCACCTTGCCTTCTCTCCCGAATTTACCGCCGCTGTCGAAGCCAAGCAAGTCGCTCAGCAGGAGGCACAACGTGCCGCTTTCGTCGTCGACAAGGCGCGCCAGGAGAAGCAGGCTACTGTCGTCCGCGCACAGGGTGAGGCGCGGTCTGCCGAGCTGATTGGTGACGCGATCAAGAAGAGCAGGACATATGTCGATCTAAGGGAGTTCGAGAACGCGAAGAATATTGCGCAGATCTTGCAACAGAGCGCAAACAAGGTGTACTTGGACTCAAATGGCCTTGGTCTTAATGTGTCGCAGACAACGAGTGACAAGGAGAAAAGGGCAAAGCAGTAGGCTGTGAGATGGAGGATAAGGGGATGTCATACCGTGTATAATTACGATTGGGGAGCAGTATGAAGAGAAAGAGGAGCGCATCAAGCAAGCGGGAGTACGTAGCTTTCCACTCATGTCTAAATATAGGATTCTGAACTCAGCTTGACTTTCCTGCCTGGCGTTTTCTAAAGCAGAGAAAAGTAGACATGCATTAGGTGGGCTGGACACAGGCGCCTTACGAAAGGTAACAGTACATAAGACCTTCAGTCTTCCTCTGCCACGAATAACCATTCCGCATCAACCTGGCTCTTCGTACCTGACCCGTATACACTATCGGTAAGGTGCCAGTCGAATAAGATTCCAAAGGACTCTGTCATTTCAAATAACATACTCGTTTGAGCCGCAACATGAAATCGAATAACGTCCCCCCCCCCCTGGGTCGCGAGAAGCCCTGTATAGCGAAAAGTCATTTCTAATATTCATCAAAACAACCTCAACAACAACCCGGAGCCACAACTAATCCCGGAGTACGGACTTCAAGCAACAAATACTAGTTCAATGTTGTTTCCTGTACACACGCCTCCTGCTTTGCCTGCAATAACACTCTCCACTAAAAGCGTGCCTAACAGTGTCACTCAGGTCATTCTCGGGCCAGGCTTAAACTTTTTTGAACCGTCCGAAAGCCTGACAGGCTGTAGACAGAGGCTACAAGATTTTATGCGGAGCAAGTCACGCAAGTACAAAAGCTCATTGCGGTACACGCGTGAGCAAGTGAGGATATGTCACCTAGGTGAAACATATCTAACGTTGCTACCCTTCATCCACGTAGTGTTCTTCTCACCCCGCCATGTTTTGAGCTCCTGATCCCAGGGGATGGTAGAACACAAGAGTGCTTTTTCGAAACAAGTGCCTCAGAATGGTGTTGGTGACATGCACAGGTGATTGGGTGACCCTCTCCAAGGACTACAATGTATGCAGCGCATGCCCTATCGTATAGATTAAGAGATTCGTTGTGGCGATGTCGGCTCGCAAGCAGGTGGGCAAGGCAGTATACGCTCATCAGCGTGTCTGGATGCCCACGCCCCAGCACCTTCTCGCGTATCACCAGCATCTGCCTGTACATTGCTTCTGCCTCTTCGTACTTGCCCTACCTCTGTACCACCGACCCAAGCTGGCTGACGCTGGCGAGGCTGTCGAGATGCTCGCGCCCAAGCGCCCCCTCCCTCACTGTCACTGCACCGCGCTCAATTCGCTCTGCCTCTGCATACTACCCTATCGGCATCAGGTACCGCGCTGTGTTGGTCGCAATGATCGCTCGATCGAGCGTGGCCTCTTCGTCCTTCTCCGTGCTGTAGCCAAGCACCTTCGTCGAGTGTGGGAGTAGAGTCCGATAAGCCGCCCACATCTCGTGCTGCCCGCTGGGAAACGCCACAGCCATGATCCGCAACGAGGCTCTCTGTCACGCAACGACCTGGTCGCCCAATTCTAACCACATCTTTATCGCCAGCTGCACCTGGCAGTGCATCCCAAATGTCTTCTCATCTGCGGTAGCTGTGACCAATGAGTAGCCTCGCAGCATAAGAACACTATCTTCAAATTCATCGTCAATGCTTACAGCCGGCACGTATTCGCTCGCTGTGCTGCCCTGGCTGCGGAGCAGACCTTCAGGTATTCCCTGTCTGTCAAAGAAGCTCATCAACGACAGCAGGTCCGCCGCCGATTGTCTGGTGCTTCGTATGCAATCGAAAGATATCTGTCAGGTTATGAGGATAGCGTTACTGGCTGCTTCGTCTCGGCGCAGATGACCAGCCCCTTGGTTCAGCAGGCTAGTCTTTCTGCTGTCGCTCTGACGGTACTCCTCAAGATACTGCTGCACTGAGCATCGCGACGCCCGCCGCCGAATGTATGCCACTGCCTGCACGAGAGTCTCGGCGAAACGGTACGAAGCATGACGGCTGCGGTGGGGTTTCAAGCCGCTCTGAGAGAGCGTGGTCAGCGCAGAGCTGGTCGGAGCGAGGACAGGCACTTGCCGGCAGGAGCATAGAAGTGGCTCTCGATATAATCAGAGTTGTACCCCACCTGCACCTCTTGGTTGGCGTCACCTACGAACCTACTGGTAATGCTAGGAGAGGTCATTGCACGTGCCGGCACGTAGGCTGCACAGTGGTGAGGGTCTCACACAAGGTCAGACAGCAGCAGTAGCTTTTGTGCACAAGGCTGAACTGGCGCTTCCGCTGCTGATAGGCAAACCCGCACATGAGAGTCGCAGCTCTACCTTCCCATACTATTGCCTGCACAATCGCAGCCAAAAGTGGGAAACATGTACACGAATATTCCTTGATATCTCTTCTCACTATCTCTCCTCACTGTCTCCTCTTGGCTCCCGGTTTTCGTTGTTATCGTTGCTCCGAATCTAGCAAGTTCAACTTGATATGGCAGAGACAGCTGATCTTGTTGGTGTCGTTACGCTCGCTTGCCTGTTCAAAAACACGGTTGTATACTTTGAGTTCATTCGTCTCGGCCACAAGACTTTGCTGGTCGCAATGGGGAAATGCCACTCAGAATGGATGAATATGATTGAGAAATGGTATGGCTTCAGGGACGTTTTGGGTCGAAGGCAAGCGTCACTTTATCCATACTTGTTAGCGTATGTTTCGCAAAAGGCTGTTGAGATTTGTCCCCCGCTGAGCGTTAGTGGAAATTAACCACCCAAACAAGTTTAGCTTGTAATTTGTAACCACACTGGTATGGGTAGGCTAGCTGAAGTAACACTGTTAGGTATGCCCGTAACAAAATATGGTATTGCAGGTGAAGCGGGAGGCGTGTGTACGTGAAACCAAGTCGAACTAACACCTGTTGTTGAAGTCTCTATTCCGAGGTCATGTTTGACTAATGGGTCGTTGTTAACGTTTGTGTGATAAAAATCGTGAGTTTCTCGCTACCTAGGGGTCACGTTAGTCATGGCAGAGTACAACTGCGTAGCTTTCCATTCGTGTATGAACATCATGCCATCATGTCAGCCAGTCACAAACCGCACTGCAACAGGCGTAATTTTTCTCGATGCTTCCGGCTTTGAATTCCCTGTACTTGATCTTCCGACAGCCTCCATACGTCGTTCAACAAATTAATATCGTAAATACTGGGTATGCCTGACTCTACCCTGTTCATCATGACGTTGATAAACATCCATCTCTTCAAGCTCTTTCGAATACTCTTTCTCATGTACGTCTTCTATCAACGACCTAAACTTGTTCGCGAGCTCCCCGTTAAAGGCTTCTGCTTCGTTGTTGACGCCCTTTCGTCTGCGATCCCATTCGATATCACTTTCACTTGACTCATGATCTGAAGAATGTTGTCGCGTCATGGCTTTCGTCAACCTCGGATCCGAACCCGGAGCTTGTCTGCTGTCGAAGTCATAGATTCCTGAATCGCCGCGTGCGAGAAGATCGTGGACGTGGTGGTCGGGAGAGGAGTAAAACCTCTGGTTGCTCTTGCTGCCACGGTAGTCTCTCATATTGTAGCTGGTGTATTTAGGATATTGAGAGGGGGTCTTTTCGGGGTTGTTACCCGTTTCTGTACCGTGATACTTGTCGTTCTGATAGTCTGTTGCGGTTTGGCCATTGTTATTGAACTTGAGTCGATTGCTGTTCTTGATGTACAGACCGTTTTTGTCCGGACTGGAGAACTTGAATTTTGCAGCTTCTTCGTTACCGCCATGACCCACTCGTTTAATATCATCCCGGAGTAGCGCAGAGCCTACCAAATCGAAGTATCCATCATCTTTGCTTTGCTCGATTTCGTCCTCTGCTATTGCCTCGAAAGCGCTAAAGGGCGATGGTCCTCCAGTCTACGAAGGTGTTGAAGAAAGTTTGGTAGTATGACTTGCCGGATATCGCCTTTCTGCTTGTGTTTCATCGAGGTACTTTTGGGCAAATATCATGTCGCCATGACCACAGCCCCTCATGGACATTCCGCTTTCTACATTGTGGCTAGCGTTTGGTGTGGCCCAGACATGGCGGATCTCTGGAATGTCGTATCTGTATCTGGAGCTGCTGCCAATAGAAGGGTCTGAACTCGTACGGCGGACCAGCTTTGGGCTCAACTCGGAAGTGGGATGGTCAGGTTTCGCACTGCCTCGCATACGAGGGTTTGACTGCGTATGGCGAAGGCGCATTGCAGATGGGATGCGCTGCACTGTTTGCGTAGTCACCTTACGGATGGGCATTTTACATGAAGGAGATTTTTCTGGAGACTCTTGTTCCTTTTTTCTCTTTGAAAAGATGGCTCTGGAGAACAAGGTATTGTGTGTGCGACGTGGATTTCTTGGCGTTGATGGCTGGCATGTTAACCTTGTGAAAATACCTGTTTCAATCGAAGAGCTGGAACGCCGATCTGGCGGTAGGTTGCGTCTTTGCCGAGCTGTTTCATTGGGGCCGTCTGTCCACCCACTCGCTGCGAACTGAGGGATGTACTCGCTGCTACGTTTTGCAGAGCGCCGCCGCTGACTGACCGTTTCCGCCAATGTGTCCTCCGGATATGGACCTGTGTAGAGGCCCGGCCATGCAGATGTCTCAGATGAAGGGCGAGCGTGGTGCCCAGCAGCGGGAGACAGACGATACAATGAATGCGCCCGTAGTGCGGTCACGAGCTTTGTAGCTGTTCTCTGCTGAAACAACGGTAAGTGATTGGCGCTAGAGGCAGGAAGATATGTATAGCAAGACGCCAACAACTGTAGTGCGATGGCCTGAACAAGAGCATCAAAGCCTGCATCACCGTCGGAAGGATAGTGTGGCGGGCTGTCCGAGTCTTTGAGTTGTGCAAGAAGTTGGCTGGTTGTAGGGAGAACCTGCCCATCTCATCATCAATTATCGTACGACAAGCTACACGAATGGTTATAGGCTTGCCTTCCCAGCATGCTTCCTCCTCGCCACCCAGATGTCGTCTTGCTCGTGTAACTCAAGCCAGGCTGCTACTTCCCTCATGACCACGGCATCTGCTTTTTTGTAGCCAGTTCCATCGTCCACACTGTCTGAGATATCTTCTTCCACCAGTCGCGAGTTGATGTCAATCTCGCTACTCTCCCCGAACAGCCAATGTAGGTACGCGGATCGAGGTTCAGTATCAAGCGATCGTTCAGGAATCACGCTGACGCTGAGTCTGTCACGTCGCGTGTGGCGAGAGTAGCGCGGAGAGGATAGCATGGCGGTTGCGTTTAGGACTGCATCAGTGACGCAGCTGCAGGTTGATAGGATAAAAATAATAAGCGTTGTAGGTAACGATGGGAGACGTGATTGAGCACCTAGGTTCCCTCTCACAGGAGCATGTATTGCCGTAAAGACCTTCAGGTGATTGGGTTCAGTGCAAGAAAAAGTAGGCGCTACGCTGAGCCGGAAGGCACGTCTGTGCCTGCTTTCTGGATGTCTTACTCTCAGGGCCGGGCTGCAGGTTTCATTCAACAGCCCTTCACGTCCTCTTGTCATTGATCTCGAGATGTCATGGTTATCTGTGTGAACATCAGGTTCCACCCATCTCAATGTCTCCGGAGCCTTGAAAGGGATCTTGTGCAACATCAGATGTGGCGTTTGGTGTTTTAGACATCAGATATGAGGAGCCACCAGACTTGGAGATAGCAAGGCGTGTCGAATCTCCTCTTTTCGCCTTCGCTTCATTCAGTCTTGTAAGGAAGCTTGTTGATGCTGGCTTTGACGCTTCAGTAGAATCTTGTGTATCCTCAACCATTTCAGGCTGCGCCGCAATTGCAGTTTGGGAGGGTACACCCTTGACCTCGCCAACATCATCAAATATGTCGCTTCGAGGCCGCAGACGTCCCACTCTCGCAATGAGTTTTGCAGAGCTAATAGCGAGCAGGTCCACATTTGGTAGCGAGCGGAGTGGCTTCTCCTCAGACTCTGTATTCGTCTCCGGCTTCGTGAAGAACATATCTGTACCAATCGTTGACGTCCACTGACAACTCAGCAATTGGTCGTTATACATGACGAGTGGGTTTGGCGTATGCAGACCAATAATCTGAGCTTCGCCCAAAGTTGCTGGCTCCTGTTCGTTGGCATTGTGGAGTGTTGGAGCATTCTTCTGTTTCCCGCGTTGCGCGTTGAGCGCGCGCAATCTGCTTTTCAAGAGTGTGGGATGACCTATTCGGCGCTCGGTGTCGATATGTTTCTGACCCTTGGGAACATTGGAAAGATCGATCGAAATGTAGAAGTCTTCAGTCTCAACTTCATCGTACTCATACTCCCATTCGTCCTCGGCTTGTTCAACCATTATGCGGTTTTTTTATAATCGTGAAGGGAGCAGAGTGTGATTGAAGACCCACTCGTTAAGCGGAGAACGTTGCAGTCAGACGCCAAGGCCTTGTCAATTGTACTCAATGTCTCACTTTGTGTCAAAAGATTTTGACAACTTTATTTTTAGTCATAATATATTTTTTGAATACGATGAAATCTTCATCAGTCAAGTCAGACACAAGCGCGGCCATAGGTCGCATGACTCCGCTTGGTGTAGTTGGTTTATCACGTTCGACTGTAATATTCATTGTTATCGAAAGGTCCCTAGTTCGATTCTGGGAGCGGAGAGCTTTTTTGCACTCCAAGCTGACGCTCATCCTTCTGTGTTAAGTAAACAACCTTTTTTTCTTTTGACACAACAGGCATTTGCGTCGGAATCAAGACGCATGAAACAGTTGGCGTCATTATGCAAGTGAATCGAACCTTTTTTTGGCAAGTGCCAGGGGTTCTTTGACGGCACATGAGATTGTGGGTAATTGATCCCAGGTCCGATTAAAAGGAAGCGTCAATGTACGATACTGAGCAACAAAAAGGACATAGAATATGGCGCAACACTGCAGCTACATTACGCGCAGACAGTTTTGGTCAGCCAGAGTCGTTATTAATCAAGTCTAGCTACACTTTCTTTTTAATACTACTGCCCAACAGCGAGAATGACTGCCACATCTACATAGATAATCTGTTGAGCCTTACTAAGTCCTCCTTGATTGGCTGCTGACAACATGGTGCGCGACAACGCTAGCATTTGGTAATTGGTATCATGAGAGCTACAGAAAAGTTCGAATGAGTTGTGTGTTGAAGGTGGCAGTGCCAATAGGCGGTGGACAAGCGAGTGTTAGAACATATCCGACTCAGATATCCACAAGTCGATATCAGCCTAGGTACCTTTGGCGGTGAAATGCCGAATGGGATGGGCAGGTTCTTCGATAACGTCTAGACGCAAGAGAACTTTCCATCACATTAAAGCAGTCCAAAACATTACAAAGACATAAAAAGACACAACTTGCTCAAAATCGTGGTCACATGCTCATTTGTTACACTCATACATCATGATCCTATCACACTAAAATCATTATTGCGTGACAGCTCTCAACCCTTGTAGCACAAGACCAAACATAACTCCCCTTGCCACCCTAGGCTCCTGAAGGCAGTCAAAAACTTTGCCAAGGGCTTCACCAGACGCTGCCTGGCCCATAACGCTAGTGAGTGCATTCGGCATACCCCTCTCCACTAACAATTTCCTCGCTTTCACCCTCAACCTCTCCTTTTCCTCTTCACTTGCCTCCTTTGGCCATGCTGCTAGTTCTTTCTCTGTTGGCAAAGCATTCTCTCTGATCTTTCTCAACTGACGCGCTAGACCTTCATCTGAGGTGGAGGAAACAAGCGTATTCTGGAAGAGAATTGTGATGGAAGCTAACTGTGGGTTTCCGGGCCGGAGAAGGAAAGTCTTCGCTGCGTTGAGTAATGTGCGGCGAAGTGTCCAGGCTGATGAGAGGGTGTAAAGTTCATTTATCACTGCGAAAAAGAGCTCGATTAAAACAGTCGTTTCAGGCTCGGAGAGGGGTGTATGCGATTTGTGCTGTTTCGCGGGCTCAGAAGATGAAAGAACACTGGAGGCAACAGGTGAGGTTGCTGATGAGCGGCGTGGAAGATGCGGAACGGGAGGTACAGAGTCATTATTGGCGGATGGTGTAACTGAGTTCAAAGATGTCCGAGAAGCATTCCGTGTATGGGTTGGGTCAAATGAGCTGTGCGATGGGACAGTGTTGTAATCACCCTTGATTTCGCTGGGCATGGGTGGTAGATTGAGGATCTGGTCACCGCCTAAGAGAGGGCTGAGATCCATACTTCTCCTAGGACTTGGTGCACGGCTGTTAGCCCTAGATCCATATCTTGAAGAGCGGCCAGACCGCTTGCCATCACCCTCGGGATTGTATGATGGCCGTCGTTCCATTTGAGCTTCGCGCTGGGGCTGTTGATCAATGACGGGTGAGTTGGAATTACGTGTTGACTCCATAGATGTACGTTTTGAAGCCAAGGACATGGTGCTTTCTGACCGTATATGTGTTGGGAGCTCCGCGACAATAGACTCGGCCCTGCTGTGACGAGTCCTGGTAGGTTCAGTTGTGTTGGTGGACGTACGAGACAAGTTTGCGGTGCTGGTGCTAGCACTCGATGCGTTTGTGTTGTTTACATTCGTAACCGACTCGCGGTTCTTCTTCGCCCCAAATGGTGCAACGCTGCCCAAGACACCCGTAACGCCGCCAAATAGCGCTTTCCCGCCTCCAGCGACTTCTTTTGGCGCCTTGCTGAGAACGTCGAACGTCGAACCTATGCCTTTACCCATCGTGTCAAAAGTCTGGTTTGCCCAACCTATGCCGGGGAAGCCACTACCTGGCGTCTTGCCGGTGCCTAGATCTTTCTCCAGAAAACGCTTCATACCCTCGCTCTCAGCTAACGGCTTGAACTTGACCGCATCATTCAAATAGCGTTCGAGCTCGCCTCGAAGAGAGTGCTTAGTATGGCCCTTCCAATTTGGCAGCTCGGCGTGTGCTTCAATGAAGCCAGTTGTGCCTGTGATCGCTGCAATGCGACGAATCACTTCATGTAGTGACTCAAACTCGGTATACTTGCGAGCGGTCATCCAGCCAGAGTGATGATGGGACGAGGGTTCGATCTGGATCAGATATTCCACATTGGGCTTGTTTCTCATGACACCTTTTTCTCCAGGCATACTGTCATCAAAGATGGACATCGTGCTGTTGTATAGAGTCAGAGAGGCTGGTTTTGTCTGTACGGGTGGTTCGTCATCGTCAAGAAGTGCGGTTGGTGGGTTGCTGCCTAGTAGCTGATCGAAACTTGTGAATGCCTTCTTTGACTCCTCCGTAGCTTTCGGTGGTGATGCAGACGCAAGTTGTGAAGACTGTTGAGGTGGAAGACCAGATATTCCCAAATCTGTCACCTCACCATCGGCTGTAGCCTCACTCTGCGATGACGTTGGAGTTACGATCCCTTGTGTAGTGCTTGCCGACTGATCATCTGTCAGAGACAAAGTTGACTCATCCAAGCCTTTCAGGCGTTTGGCATCTTCTTCCGCAATCAGCCTACTTAAACGCTGCGCTTCTTGCATGGCTTCGTCCATAGCATCCTGGGCACTACTCATGTGCCGTCGGTGATCTCTGCGGTCCGGTGACACTGCTTCTCCGGTTGTTTTCTCAATATTGTTTTTGACGTTCTGTAATTGTCCAGATGACCCCTCGACGCCTGCGTCAATAGCATTCATGAGCTCGGGCTCGCCGTCTTCGAGAAGATATACAATCCAGCCATTGATGAACTCTGGCTTTGAGCAACTAACCACAACCATCTCAAGTATGACTTTGGCTAGAATCTGGTGGAGAAACACTCTAGCTGGCATGCAATTGTATGTTTTGGGTTCCAGATAGTTTTGGAGGATGTCTTCGGCGGCTACACTGAATTGTCGTATCTGGTAGTCGGTATCGAGGATGTTTGCGAGTGTGCTATCCCGCTTCATCTTCAGATATATATCGACAGCTTCGCGTGGTACGTCACCTGGTGATGCCATGATGGCGGCCGAGAGTTCCTGCAAGAGGATAATCATGAAGGATGATGAGCGTGTCATGAAGTCAACGAAATTGTCGGCGGGTCGCTTGCGGGCTAGGTGTGCTGACATGGAGAGTATGAAGGCAGTGAGTGTTTGGCGACACGAGTTTGGAAAAGCATCTTCGGCAGGCAGAATAGGCGAATACCACCATCTGTATTACATTAGATATAATTGTAAGTGGTTTGTCAAGGACGTACTTGACATAGTCCCGAATGACGGCGTCAGTCAGCTCAGCCAACGCTGCAGCCGTCTGTGGCTTGAACTCTGAATAGTCAAGGTTCTTGCCCATATATAACTTCAAACTGAGGTCTGATTCATCTGCATGTTCGGCGTTCTCTTTTGACATGTTGTCCCTCCAGTCCAGGATCCTGTGCGCTACGTGTGCACCCAGTTCCCGTTTCCTGGCTTCGCGGCTCTTACCCTTCTGCTCTGCATCCTCACTACTTTGTGATTGCCCTTCCCATGTCGCATGGAGTACAACTCCACCAACGACGCCGATGAGCAACAGACCGACTCGGCCGAGTATTAGATATGTCCATGCTCCAAGGCCCACCAAGCACGCTCCGAGGGTCTCGTTGCTGGCTGTCGCCAAGAAATGCAGTGTGCGGTCGGTGAATGCCTTCACATCGAATATCGCCGCCTCTTCTCTCTTTTTCTGAGGAACTGTATCTGCTGCAGTACCATCAACAATCTGATTAAGCGAATCATCGACGGTCGCGTCTTGTGCACTCGTGCTGGCTGCAACGGGGTCGCTCATGGTGGCTGTGTGAGCACATGCATGGAGCTCGGAGATACAAAAGAAATATCAGTAATCTGTAGAAATGAAAATATGTTAGCAAGAAAGAGCACAAGTGTCGTTAGCATTCGTTCGCAGGGCTCTAGGGTAATCATCGTTTCATCGCTGTCCAACGACGGAGCGGCGACACTCCACCTCCGATTGGTGAATTGATCTGCGGTTGCTAAAATTACCATCCCTCCCCAGCTTCAATTTCTTCAACACCAACCTGCACAATGGCCTCCACACCCAACAACCCCGATACCCTCGCACACGTACAGAAGTTCTGGGAAGCCAGAAAGCCTCGCAGCCCCATTTACCAGTTTCTGCTTGACGACATCAAGCTGACCTACGCTTCGAAAGGTATTGTGCGAGCGAGGCTCTTGTTGACCAAGAACCACGTCAACACACATGGTGGCATTCATGGCTCAGTGTCTGCTACGCTGATTGACTGGGTTGGTGGCATCGCAATCGCATCATGGGACAATCGCGACAAGGCTGGTGTGTCCACAGACATTCATATCTCATACGTGAGCTCAGCCAAAGACGGTGACTGGATAGAGATTGAGGGTAAATGCGACAAGGTGGGAGGTACATTAGCATTCACTACGGCTACGATATGGAAGGTCGTCGATGGCCAGCCAGGCCCTGTTGTTGCCACAGGAAGTCACACAAAGTTTGTGAAAGTTTAGGTGGAACGACCACGCTGTCTTCTTTGAGGTCTCGTCCGCACTCCATGGATGATCGAACTCCACTCGGATTGCGAAGATTGACGGCACTTGAGCTGGACGCCTCTGTGATAGCCTTTGGGCTCTGAGGTTTGAACGGCGATGGTGCCCACAGATTACTGTACAGGCCAGATAAGACTTTTCAATCGAAATTCACTGTATCATCAATTCGACCAGTATGAAACCTGCACTACTACGCCCATCCAGAATGTATGAACATGCAGGCAGCGCAGCCATGATTACATCAGATGGACGTTAGAAGCAACTGTAAGCCAAGCAGGCGTACTGGTGAGGCCGCCAATAGATCTGACAAACAACCAACAGTCAATCATTGTTTGACAAGACATCGTGCGACGTCATGTACGAAACTATTATGCTGCCCGCATGCACGTTCTTCGATAAAAACACTTCGATGCTGAGCATACGGCAGAAGAACAAGCACGTGTTGTTCAAGCATCAAAGCCAAGTTGATATGGGGAGCCGCACCCGAGGCATCTAGACCCCTGTTACACTAGCTCAAGCCCCAGCTTCTCTGACGTCTTGACGCCTAATTACACAACCTCTTGAAGCAACATTGCTCACTCAAGTATCTTACTGCCACGCTGAGTCGATTACATTATTTTTGTTGGGCATTGAGCACATAGTGAACACACAATACAAAGTTGCTAAGGCATATCAGTAAGTAGCATTCCGCGCAAGTCCGGCTGCACTACACAGACCCACGATCTCTGTGTCATCTCTATGGCTCCGCTGCTTCCGCCGCTTCCCACCTTTGCAACATATCTTGTATTTTATTCAAGCGTTGGTGGGGCTGTTGCTGTCAACTGTAGGCCTGGGTGACGTCGATCTTCCGCGCGCTTCCTTGGCCAGTTGTTCACGCAGCGGGTTCGATGGATACTCGGAGTTTAACAGCCTTCTTTGCGGTTTTGTCAGCTCCGGCAACTTCGGCGCTCAGTGTCGATTGTTGTATTTCCTGTTTTAGTCGTAGAATGTTATGCTAATTGCTCAGTGCCTATCATTCCGTACACTCAGCATGGCGGCGTGCAAGCGCCTCTCGGAGGGCTCTTGCCGTCATCGCTCCCAGTCCCATCCATATCTTCCATTGACATTCCTGTATACCCTTCGATAGATATATACACTTCGTCAACCCCAGCCGCAAGGCCAGTCGCTGCGCCGGACGCTCCTCACGAACACAACCTACATACTATCGATATCCCTACAGACCATTCTTCGAATGAACATACGTCTGAGCAAATTGTATCTTCTATCGCTAGCACTGGTAGTTCATCGAGTGAACCAGACAACCAGATGAAGGGCAGGAAACCCGCCATTGCTGCTGCTGGTACATTCTTTAGTCTCTTCTCATTCTCTCAGATATATCAAAATGTGCTTTTCGACAAGATAACTCCATGGTCGGAACGAATGGAAGAGAAGGCATGGGTTGCATCTTCAGAATCATGGTTAGACCGGAAAGTATGTGGCTGGTTCGGTATGTGTGGGGTGGCACACCTGAACAAGTCGCGATGGTCGAGCAAAGGCAAGAAGCAGATTCCGCCGCATAATAAAGACACAGACAAGATCGACTTGAGCAGTTTCAAAGAAGAGGCTCGGATACTGCCAGATAATTACGACGAGAAGGAAGTAGTGGAAATTCCACAGTACATCTTGGATCATGCTCCTCTGATCCATCTCTATTCCGGGGAGAACTTCTGGCCATGTGACATGGACGATCATTTGGTACATACTACTCCACACCTCAACTACACACCACTTCAAGCGGCTGAAGACCACCCAAATCTTAAAACTATGGACAATTTGAACCGATGGGGTCGGTTTGTGTACTTGCAGAGCGACGATAATGTAGAAGATCGGCCAAAGTGGTTAGGAGGAAGTACAAACATACCCCAGGCTCCCAGCGGGAGTGATGAAAGTGATGACAGGAACGAGAATGATCACGATACGAGCCGTTCAGAGGAAGATGACAATGATGAGCCACCTAGTTGGTGGCATGCTGGCATTGGAGATACCAAGGAAAGAGGGGGAATCCGCCCCGACTTTACATCACCTAAGCCCCTCGTACCTACTAGCACACCGAAAGATGACAAGCTCGCTGAGCCCGAAGAAGAGGTCTGGCAACCGGAGCTATTGAAAGATCGCCGCCGGTTCGAAGGGAAGAAGGTCGTTGGTGGTCGAAGTGATGCACCTGCAGTACTCATCGTGGTACCGAAGGGTGATGGCGTAGTAGATGCTTTCTGGTTTTTCTTTTACAGCTACAATCTTGGGAACACTGTCTTCAATGTGCGTTTTGGTAACCACGTGGGTGACTGGGAGCACACAACCGTGCGTTTCCAGCACGGCGTCCCTAAAGCAGTTTTCTTCAGCGAGCATTCGTTCGGCGAAGCATACACATGGGATGCCGTAGAGAAGATCGACAAGAGGGTAGGCCTGCTCATTATCATAACGTATCTTGAATTGACAATCAGCAGCCCGTAGGTTTCTCTGCGACAGGCACACATGCCATGTATGCCACAGCTGGTGTGCACCCTTATGTCCTTCCTGGGGGCATTCTCCACGACGTCACCGACCGCGGTCCTCTCTGGGACCCCAGCATGAACATGTACTCGTACACTTACGACTACCAGCGCGACCACCTAGCTACATCGAACCTTACCCCTGGAGCACCCATAGGCTTCTTCTACTTCGCTGGCCATTGGGGCGACAAGTTCTATCCGCTCAGCGACCCTCGCCAATACCGCTTCCTTGGCCAATATCACTACGTCAATGGACCTTTAGGCCCAAGATTCAAGAATCTAGGAAGACAGCAGATTTGTCAAGGAAACGGTGATTGTATATTGAAAGACTCCTTGGATGGCAAGCGTATCAAGAAGATGAAGAGATACCCCGATGTTGGAGAGGGGGAGAAAATGACAGATGCTGATGCGAAGAAGATCTTTGGACCTGAGTATGACACAGCATCTTGAAGCGTTACATTGCAGTTAATTTCATGATATCCACGAATTCTACGCTCGTTTCTGCTCCTCTTTTGCGTTAGGAGGTATTTCTTAGGAGGGGTTGCAACTGTATTATCCGGCGTTGATTCTTCGAGATACCTACATACGCATATACGTACAAACATGCATTAGAATGCCCAGCACCAATATCGTTCCCGATCTGACTCACTGCGAATGAAGTCTCGACTTGTCTGTGCCCACATAGACTATTAGAAAGAAAAGTTTGAGAACAAGTTTGCTAAACGCCATAGCAATGCCACACACGGCAAGTTAGACGGGCGAGCTTGGCCGTAAGAGTAGTGTAATCGGCAAGCAGAACGGAGCTAGTGTCGACAAAACGTACAGCGGTGGTCGAACATAGTGCAAAACGCTTATGATGAAATAGTTCAATCTGCTCAATGATGTGCCCAATACAGTACAAGGAGGTTGACTGATCATGCATGAGGCTTACACGGCATGCCGGCCCGTTGTGTAAGCGGTTGACAGTTTTCCGGATGCCATGTCAGCTGCATGTACAGGCTCAGCCTTATGAGCATTTTGCAGTTAATCACAGAATAATTATTTCGTGCTGAGATATGCCTTGGGATGGTGCAGGTGTAGAGTGGCAGAAGAGTCCATATGACGTTTAGTCCTAGCAACAAGCACATTACGCCCAAAGTCCATTCGTTGCTAGGTAAGCCAATGAAATAAACTTTCGCTTGCCACAGGTGTTATTATGGGCTCATCTCACGATCGAAACCAGGAATTATGTCGGCGGTACGACGGTGGTGCAATAGCTATGCAGGTCTGACGGGGGTGACGAAGATAGATCCCCGCCCGCCATGAGTACGATAGGGAGCTTATCAGTTGCACCCCCAACCGCAGCTACAACTATACGTATCTCAGTCCAATGTTTTCAACGCGGCCTGTTGGTATTGTCTTTTCTTAACCAACGGAGGGAGACAGCGTGTCCCCTTTGCTATCTAACGATCTGCGCCTTTGTCGTACCGCGATTTGCGCCTGACCATTTGTCCCGCGAGTCCGCTGAAACCGGTGCCTTGATCTATCTTAGCGCGTCGTCGTAGCATCATTACCCGTGGACACCAGTTATCCCCTCAATACACCGCTCGACCAGCTCTGAATGTCCCAACGAGGTATGAGGTTCTCACGACAGTAGAGAACGTCCCTATTTTTTCCCTGAGGCGTGCATTCCGCCGCCTCATCCCGAAAAGCCATCCTGTTCCTTCACCCTCTCCGCACTTGCCCGATATATCTCGTGCCCTATTTCTCACACGTCGAAAGCCTCCTTCCTATATCGCCACGACAACATCATCCACTACATTAAAAGATGGCATTTCGTCAACAACACCGCCCCCAAACCTCTCGACAATTATCTTTCCATGCACCTGAGCCAGCTGCGGCTGTGTCAACCACCTCACAGCAGTTAAAGCGACGTCTCGAAGAGTCAGAAGAGTGGGTCCTCTTCTCTCCAATAGCACCATCCACTACCGCTCGTACACATACGACATCAACCGAACGCACCCCACGGACAGCTGGCCTGTCACGCTTTAGTGAGTTTGGCTCACTTGACACAGCGGCTCGCTCAGATCAAGATGATGACAATGGTACGTTTCTCAGCACAGAGGAGGAGCTGGACAGTTTAGACGACGGACTCCATGCATTTCATGAGCCTTCTGAACATGCTCTGCCCGCCAGCAGATTACAAGAGAGTGGTGATACAGTGCTGCCGAACCATGATGGCTTGGGTTCCTTCTACCCAGATGCTACTATGCAGGAGCACATGTGGCAGTTCGAGCGTCCAACACGCAGGCGCGCTGCTCGGCGACGGTCAAGTGTTCAGCGGCACTTCACTATCCTTGAAGACACGGATGAGGTCACTCAAGAGCAGGAACGGCGACAGCGCATCGAGAAGTGGCGCTTGGAGCAGAGCAGAGCAGTGCTAGAAGAGATCGAGAGGGAAACCAGAAGACGGCGGCGGATGAGCATGGCCACATCTGTTCGTAGTCGTGCAGACACGCCACGGCAGGACATGGTGAGTTCTGTAACTTCTGCTGCCCACACTGTCACAAGCGAACACAGTGAAGGGTCAGACGAAGGTACAGAGAACATGTCATTCTGGCAACGACTAACGACACGAGTCATTCGAGACCTCATCGGCCTCGACCAGGATACACTTTCTGTCATATTTGGCGAATCTCTGCCTGAGGAGGCTATGACGCCAAAGGTTGGATCTCCGGCAGTGTCCCCGACAGATCAGATGTTACGAGATGCAGTTGAGGGTGTCTCAGCACAGCCTGAAGAGGACTGGCAGACTCGCGTGCTAGAGCGTGTTGCACAGGAGCTTGGAGTCCTGGTACATCAACTTTCTGAGCACCCTGGCGCCTTCTCTACATACCAACGTGCGCAGGCAACTCCAGAATATGCAGGCTTGGTACCAGCTATTGCCACCGATCTTGCATCCTCAGGCCCGACTGGATCCCAGCCGTCTGTCCCTTCACCCGCTTCGGTGCAATTCGCAGCGACGTTCCCAACGCAGCAGCCGTCACACACATATAGCGAAGCATCATTATGGGGCATTGAGGAGGAGCCCGACGAAGTCGACGCAATGGATACGTGTTACTCCGATCCCGCTGTTGCCGCTACTGCCGCCGCACGGGCTGCCACCGAGGACGCTGCCCGAGAGCGCGAATATTGGGAACGCGATCTCGACGTGAAAATGATTTTCAATTTTTTAGTAAAGCGCTTCACATCCCGGCGATCCAGCACTCCGACACCTTTGCATCCACCTACGAACACCACAGATGATGGCGTAGCTGCCCGTCGTGCAGCAATGATCCGCCAGAATCACCCTTTGGTTAGCAGGACGACGGATAGAGGGCTTCCGACGTCGTCCTCGCCGCTGCCTAGGGAAGCGAAACGGAGGGAGCTGGGTGCAACGTATCGAACACACTTTAATTCACAACCCAGTTTAAGACAGAAGACATTAAGAAGCAGTTCTAGCTGTGCTAGTCAGAGTACGAAGAAGAGCAAAAGGAGTGGGAGTAGCCAGAGGAACTATTGGGATTTGGGTGGCAGTGTAGGGAGTGGAAGTGTGCTTGCTGGGGAAATCTAGCTCGGATGAATGTACATGAGGGGGCAGATGATAGACGATTGGATACGATGACGATTTCTCACGACCTTAAGGCATTCGGCGCATAGTTTGGACAAGCATCTTGCATGGAGTACGCGTGACGGTAGCGAGATATGTCAGATACCATTTCTTTGCTCTCGCTATATGGCGTTATGATTCCTGGAAATATTTTGGGTACTGCTCGGACACTTTGTACAATACATCTCCTCTTAAATCACAGAAACCGAGTGAACGACCTCATTATATCGCAATGCTGCTGTACATCACTATGCATTCAAACGTCTCGTCAACCCCCCCCCCCCCCCCCCTTTTTTTTTTCTTAACTTCTTCTCAAGCCTCGACCACATCACGAAAAGCAACTCTCACCTCCTTCGCCGGCTGGAGTACAATATCAGCATGCAGTCCAGGGTGTTCTTCACCCATCCTGTTCTCAATGCCTTCGAACCGCTGTAGCAATCTTACTAATGTGTATCCCATCTCAGTCAAAGCAAACTATGGCCTCAAGATCAGTACGAGCCATTGAAAGAATTGGGAGGATAAGCCGCATACCTGCTGTCCAATACAGATCCTTGGCCCGCCATTGAATGGGATATAAGTCCAACTCTTTGGCGTCCATCCGTCCCACCGCCTGTCAAAAGTCAGTAAATACGCACTACAGAATTAAACAAATAGACTATTGTCATAGGTAGAAGAGCCTGACGCGGCCAGAGAAACATACTCTGGAACGAAGTGGCTTGGGTCCGCGAAGCCTGTCGATGGCGACGGATACAAATCTGCACGCCTTTGCATCACGAGCGTCGAGTACCCAATTGGCGTTCCTGCGAGAACACCAATAGGTTGATCACCATTTGGTCCACCGCCTGTTGGCAGGGTGGTATCCTTGAGCGCCATGCGGACGTTATACGGTACCACGGGATAAAGACGCAAAGTCTCATTGAGCACGTGTTGCAGGTACTTCATATCCTTGAGGTGTTGATATGTTGGCTTTTCAGTCAGCCCGACGGTATCAATGATTTCCTGTCTCAACTTGGCGGTGATGCTGGGCGAGAGAGAGAGGTGGTAAATGACCCATGTCAATGTACAGGCCGTTGTGTCGCGACCTGCGAGCAGTACCGAGACGAGTTGATCGCGGAGCATCTGTCGGTCTTGGGTATAGCCTGCAATGGCGTGCAGGAATGTGTAACCCTGGTCGTGATTACTCTTTTCTGAGAGCTCGGTGGGCGAGAGCGCGAGCGCACGGTCAATATACATGCTTACAAAGTCATCAATTGTTTTGATGCTGTCATAGAATCCCATTCTTTTCCGCGGTACGGCCCAATTTAAGGGTCCCACACGGGCGATGATACTCTGTACGCGCTGTGCGTTGTAGAATGCGTCTGCGAACTCGGTCTGTGGGTGGTGTAGAGAGTCGACTGAAGCGCCCAGGAGGAAGTGTGTTGCAGCATCGAGCGTGTAGCGGAACATCATGTCCAGAGTGTCGATCTCCCGGTTGCCGGACAGCTTGGAGAGGAGGACTTGCGTATGTGTTTCGAAGATGTCGATATCGGACAGACGATCCTTGACGAACTGGGGGCGGATAAGTTGGCGTGAATTGTGCCAGAGAGTGGAATCAGTTGTGAAGATGCCATTTCCAAGAAACGCATGCCAATCCTTTCTGAACTGCTCCCCCTTTCCATAATCTTTGAACTGTGTCGCAAGAATGGCTTTGATATTCTCTGGCTCGGCGGTTAAGATAACTCTTTCACCCACGCCTGCCTCAATCGTGTATCGACCAGGCCCAGCCCATTTGTCGAACATCTGTATCCACATTTCGTATGACCTGTTCTTGAGCGCATGGCTAATGACTTCATACGCCATGTCTAACCCCAAAGGCACATACGTTTTTCGAACAGGCGCCCGAGCGCCAAGTTTGCGGATCCGAGCATTGATTTGTATCGTTAAGGCAATTCTGTAGCCGATGTATAGTAAGACGAGGCTCCCAAGGAGATATGGCGTGGACAAGTGAGTAGGTATGGTGCTGGCCATAGTTGCTATATTGACTGCTTCGCACGGAACTTCAGTTTTGGCCTTCTTCAGCTATGTGAAGACTCGCTGGGAGCCGGATAGTGATATGAAACAAAGGCGGTATATGTATACACAACCTCACGTCACACTAGTCTAGTCGGCTCCTACGGGCCCGTTCATCAATGTATTCATCTTCGTGCCGTCATAATTGCCCAAAACAGCCTATAAATGTGCCGCGCAGCATCCGATTGTGCACTCGTGAACACAGCCTCAAGCGTTTGTCGTGCAAGTTGGTGCGCTTTACTTCGCATGATATGCACACCTCGGCATCACGGACTATGTTCTGATCGCAAGATGCGCTGGATACAACCTGATTGCCAGCTTGTGATGTCTCAAAAAGCGGGGAAATTTGGTGGGAAATGATCGTGTGAAGCGTACGATCGGTATTGGATAGGCGAGCAAAATGCTAGTGGAAGTTTTATGTTTCCAGAACCCGAAAGCCAATCAGAGAGCGGCCGTTGACGGGCTTCGGAAAGGAGCTTACTCCGTTGGGTAATTTGTACGACCGCTTTGATGTGCGGGTTAGACGGTGCTGGGCGCAAGTTGTAAGCTCGTGCTTGAGAGTGAAAGGTGCAGCCGAGCATGTCGACACTGTGTAATGCGTTTTCTGCATCTGAGGATTCTTTTATTAACGGAGAACACTACCAGTTGCGGGTGCGTTTAAACGTAAGAGGTCTTCAGCACACTATTACTCGGTAGATTGCCCATAGGGTACAGATGCGAAATCCGAATGGCATCTTCACATGCCCCCACACCACCCCCGCCATTGCCAACTTTGAGCTTTCAATCACAATGGTTCAACCACATTCAAATACACCAAGGGTATCTACAGTGAGGCTGCTTACTGGTGCACAGAATAAAAGTCCGAATCAGCCTTTGAACACGTAAGCGATACTGCAGTGTCGACCGCATTGCCTTGCGTCAGCTTCATTCCAGTGCTGTCTATCCCATGTTTGTTCCAGTATTGCGCATGGCCATCAGCTCTCAGATCAGATTTTGTACATAGCCAATACCTTCATTCTGTTTCCTTTTTTTCCTTTTCTGTTTCTTGTTCTTACAATGAGACCCTTGCCCTACATCCTACTCTTTACATCCATCTCATCAGCATTGTGGCCTATACCCAAGCATTACGAGCACGGAGACACTGTACTATGGATAGCAGAAAACGTAACATTCTACTGGTATGAAGACGTTAGACACGGAGCTGGCGCAGGAAATGTAGACTACTACCCTGATCAGAACCCCTTTGTCTTTGCCTCGGATTCTGACATGAACTCCCGTCCACAGAATAATGGCAACAACAATTTGACACCCCGCAAACGCTATGTCAGGCCTCCACTTCCTGATAACCTTGGCCGCACAAAAGGAAAAGAGAGAGTATCCGGTGACGACGTGATTGACTACGCCATACGATCAGCCTGGAAAACCATTTTCAAGCAAAGTTTCTACCCATGGAGATTCCATCCGCGTAATTGGGATGAGCCAGCACCGAGTTGTAAGACAAAATATATCGATCATATTGATATTCGCTACTCGAAATCAGATCGGTCAGACGTCACAAAAGGACCGATAGAAGACGTGGACGAATCATACACCCTCGAATTAACAGAGAACGGCGTCGTAACAGTGGCCGCAAACAGCAGCATAGGAATCGCGCGGGGCTTAAAAACCTTCACGCAGCTGTTCTTCCAACACTCGGACGGAAACCATATCTACACGCCCTACGCCCCTGTTTTAATCGAAGATGAGCCCAAGTTCGTTCATCGTGGAATCAATCTGGATGTGTCAAGGAACTTCATACCAGTAGCTGATATCAAGCGCCAGATCGATGCTGCTGCCTACACTAAGATGAACCGTTTGCACCTCCACGCAACAGACTCGCAGTCATGGCCACTCGAAATCCCTTCGTTACCTGACCTTGCGCGTAAGGGTGCGTATCGACCAGACCTTGTGTATACTACTCAAGACTTTGAGGACCTCCAGAGATACGCCGCACTGCAGGGTGTGCAGCTGGTCACCGAAATTGACATGCCCGGCCACACATCGAGTATCTGGTATTCCCAGCCCGAGTTAATCGCTGCATTTAACCAGCAGCCGGATTGGGACACATATGCTGCCGAGCCCCCTTCCGGCACTCTCAAACTGAACTCCTCGGCCGTTGATAAATTTCTTGATGTCTTGTTCTCAGACCTGATGCCAAGAGTGGAGCCATACAGTAGTTATTTCCACACTGGCGGCGACGAGGTAAATCTCAATGCGTACTCCTTAGACTCTACAGTAAACTCGCGCGATCCATCCGTCCTGCAACCACTCATGCAACGTTTCGTGGAAGCAACCCATAAGCGCGTACGCGCCGCAGGACTCACACCTATCGTATGGGAAGAAATGCTTTTAACCTGGAACCTGACGCTTGGTTCCGACGTAATCGTTCAATCATGGCAAAGCGACGCAGCTGTAGTTTCGATTGTGCAAGCCGGGCACAGAGCGCTTGTTGGGAACTACAAGTACTGGTACCTCGACTGCGGCAAAGGACAGTGGCTCGATTTCGCCCCTGGGGACCCATCGCGCGATGCTTGGCCATATGATGACTATTGCGCGCCCTTCCACAACTGGCGCCTTATCTATTCAAAAGACCCTTACGATGGCGTGCCAGAGCATTTGCAACACCTCATCATCGGTGGAGAGGCACACATGTGGGGCGAGCAGACAGATGTTGTCAATCTGGACCAGATGGTTTGGCCCAGGGCGGCTGCCGTGGCCGAAGTATTGTGGAGTGGTGCTAAGAATGCGGAGGGCAGGAACAGGAGTCAAATTGAGGCGACTCCAAGGTTGAGTGATCTGAGAGAGAGGCTGGTGGCAAAGGGGATAAGGGCCGAGCCGGTGAGGATGCCGTATTGTGAGATGGAAGATGAGGGTGGGGGAAGCCCGCAGTGTCAGTTGGGGTTGACTTGATGGTTGAATTAGATTGGTCATGGAGATATCGTTAATGATGTAGGGTGCCGATATTTGAAAGACGATAGAAAAGTTCGGGGAATGTCGGTTCGATGCCCGAATTCGGGTATCATAGTTCTTTGCATTCTTTTCATGTTGACCAATGTGCCCAACTCGTCCGTTACCTTCATCTAAATTCCAATACGCCACCCAATGCTTCAAAATTTTATCATCGCCATAAACGCCGCTCATGCAATTGTTTGTCGAATCATCTTCTACTCGTCTATATCGGTCTCTTTAGGCTCTTTCGGTTCTTGTGCTTCATGGAATTGAATCGCATCGTCGATGTAACTCAGCACAGCGCCTAGGCTATCTTCATCCTGTACATCTAACTTGAGGTACGAAACCATGCTGAAGTCGTCAATAAGCTGTGCGACAGCCTTATTGAGCTTGTGAAACGCTGAGCCACTCATCAGGCTCTCCGTTGATGCAGGGTCTCTGTATTTCTTGTTGTCTTCCTCATTTGTTGTCTTCCGTGATGGATCGTCTTCAATCAGATCAGCATCAACCTGTACGAAGCGCTTCAGCTCGCGCTTCGCGACCTGACCTTTGACCAAGTCCATCTTGCTCAGAATGTTGATGTGTGGCATCTCGAGCATAAGCATAGCGCTCATAGCTGATAACGTTCCCGAGAAGAATTTGGGTCGATCAACAACAAAGGTTGCTTCGAGAAGATATGTGGCACACATGCGAATGTTCAGGCTTCCATGCATCAGCGTCTTGACAAGGTCTGGCAGGATCGGTACATGTGTATATAGCTCGATCTGCCCTGGCATGTCGAAGACAATAAGATAGTCGTCGGTGACTTCCTCAAGCGGATCTGTCAGGAAATCGAGGTTCTCCATAAGGAATTCGAAGCAATATATCAGGCCTCCATTAGGGCCAAGGCTCATCTCTTCCATGACATCTTCCAGGCTGATCAAATCTTTGATATCGAGGTCTGGTTCGAACGCGAAATCTTCGGCGGCAGGGTCAAGGTTGACGTAGAAGCATGGCCGCTTATTGTTCTGGAGGTGCTGGATAAGGCCAGTACAAAAGGTGGACTTTCCAGCGCCAGCTGGGCCCTGTGTCTTGTCATTATACTAGAAACCCCTTCATTTTCTTGTGTGACCTACCATTACCAGTGTCCCAAACTTACTCATGGCTACAACTGTACGACTATAAGGGTGTTGCGTCACTGAAAGAGGGCAGCGCTATCAGCAGAAGACGGCTACTTTTTCTGCCCGAGGCGGTCAGGTTGGAAAGCAGCGGTGGGGCACCGAGGGGAAACCTCGTTCTGCCGAATTTCAAGGCGGTGGCTATCAAATGATGAGACATAATCATTGGCGCGCCACGGCTAGAGCAGGCGGTCAAAACGATGGTGTGCCCACACTAGTGCGAACTCGGAGCGCGGGCGGCTTAGGCTATAGTGGGAGAAACGCACGTTTTTCTTCGGCAGATTGGAAACGACTCTAAACTTCATAAAATCGCGCTGGCCCCTCCTTCCTTCTCTCCCAACCATCTTCTCGTTCTCTCACAAAATCTCACGCGGTCGCAAGTCCTAGACTATCTTGTTACTACCATACCACACATCTATTCACAATGACTGTCTCAAACGGTACCAACGGCACAAATGGCACCAACGGCATCTCGGTCAGCAAGGTACTTCACATAGTTATCATTGTAGCCCTGCAGTATTCTTACTATCGTCTAGGGTAACACCTTCCTCTTCACCTCCGAGTCTGTCGGTGAGGGTCACCCCGACAAAATCTGGTATGTGGCTATCTGCTCTTTATCCACAGTGGAGTCAGTGTATACATGACGTGCTGTACTCTGGGTTATACCCCACCAAATTCTCAACAATAGGAAAATTGCATGATGCTGACATGCCCCACAGCGACCAGGTCTCCGATGCTATCCTCGATGCCTGCCTCAAGGAGGACCCGCTCTCCAAGGTCGCCTGCGAGACTGCCACCAAGACTGGTATGGTAATGGTCTTCGGTGAGATCACCACCAAGGCCCATCTCGACTACCAGAAGATCATCCGCGGTGCCATCAAGGACATCGGTTACGACTCTTCTGAGAAGGGCTTTGACTACAAGACCTGCAACGTCCTCGTTGCCATTGAGCAGCAGTCGCCCGATATCGCTCAGGGCCTCCACTACGAGGAGGCTCTTGAGAAGCTCGGTGCTGGTGACCAGGGTATCATGTTCGGATATGCCACCGATGAGACCCCTGAGCTTCTGCCTTTGACCCTTCTTCTCTCCCACAAGCTCAACTCTGCTATGACTGAGGCCCGTAACAACGGCTCTCTGCCATGGCTACGACCCGACACCAAGACTCAGGTCACTATTGAGTACGCTCACGATGGCGGTGCCGTCGTTCCTCTTCGTGTTGACACCGTTGTCGTCTCTGCTCAGCACAGTGAGGACATCACCACTGAGGAGCTTCGCAAGGAGATCAAGGAGAAGATTATCAAGAAGGTCATCCCCGCAAAGTACCTTGATGACAACGTTAAGTACCACATCCAGCCCTCCGGTCTGTTCATCATCGGTGGTCCTCAGGGTGATGCCGGTCTTACCGGCCGCAAGATCATTGTCGATACCTACGGTGGTTGGGGTGCCCACGGTGGTGGTGCTTTCTCCGGAAAGGACTACTCCAAAGTCGACCGCTCCGCTGCCTACCTTGCTCGCTGGATCGCCAAGTCGCTTGTCAACGCTAAGTTGGCTCGCCGTGCATTGGTCCAGCTTTCTTACGCTATCGGTGTTGCTGAGCCGCTGTCCCTCTTCGTTGAGACCTACGGTACTTCAGACAAGACATCCGATGAGCTTGTTCAGATCATCCTCAAGAACTTTGATCTCCGCCCTGGTGTCATTGTTAAGGAGCTGAACCTTACCAACCCTATCTACAACAAGACCGCCAAGAACGGTCACTTCACCAACCAGGAGTTCACCTGGGAGAAGCCCAAGGAGCTTAAGTTCTAAATGTACAACTTTAATGTTTGCACATGAGTGGTTTGAATCAACTTCAACCACAAGGTCAGGATGTAACGATTTTGCAATATGGTATGCATATCTTGAAGAAGGCGGCAATTCTTCTTTCAACAAGTTTCGGCGTCGGGAAGGGCATATACCCCTGTGATCAGCAGCCCTCTTCAAAAGTTTCTTTGCATGTCAGTTTCCTTTTCAGGGGCTTTTACCGAGTCTACACGATAGAAAGTGCACCCAGCGCGGGCCATGCACGGCGTTAGAGTTAGGAGCTTCAACATTGGGGCCTGAGTGCGTTGTCAACGCGCACATTGAGGCTTGAGCGCAGTTTGCGCCGTGGACGTTAATAGGAGCAATCGAATGTTGGTTATCTCGTTGGGATAATCAACCCCATCAACACTATCGTGTCTCTTCCTGTCGTGAGTTACGGTTGACGGCTTTGGCGCTTACAGTACCACAGGTCTTTAGCAGTGACCGCTTTACAGTTACTAATTGTTGAGCTCGTTATAACTCTTGTGGATGTCTCTTGTACAGCACTGAGGTACTTGCTGTGTGTTGCGGATCATCAAGTCTTCGCGGTGCGTCGATCTTCAGGCACAGTTGTTACCACACCGATTTGCAATGACGAATGGGAGAATATCGCCCAGGCGATCTAGCTTTGCAAGGAACACAGCAATACCTCAGCTGCCCAACTAGTCACGGCTATTTCTAGCCCTTGTGATCATCGATTACTGGTCACTCGTTTTGCAGTTGTTGTGAGACACATCTCGCTTGAGAGGTGAGCAGATCGTAGAATACGGATCCCCCTCCTTTGCGTCGCAATCTATCTACCCATCTCATCATCGACAACTACCGACACCACCGCTAAACTTTACTTTTGTCACATCTGCACCCCCTAAATATTCACAACGCTTCGGTTGTTGGAAGTAAGTTGCACATGTCCTTACCTGGGGCCAGCCGGTTTTCAGCTTATATTTCAAACGTCTTTGCTATCGAACTTCACGCAAGTCATGCTCAAAGGCTGAGATATGCTTATATATACACCTGAACTCACTTTGCTACTTTTCACTGTTTTGTATTCTCAATGTCGTTTGTCCGCTTCTTCATCTCCTTCCATACTGTCTCTCCTTGTCGCAATCTCAGGCTCCGTTGCGAGCTGTACAGTTTGTGAACGATCCGCTGAGCACCACATCTGACACAGCCCCCCGGTAGCTTGATCAGCAGACTCGGAACACGACCGACATCATGCCAGCCTCAACACGCGCCAGTACCGGCAGTAGCAAACCACGCATTGTGCGACAAATTGAGAATGTGGTTGCACCCAAAAAGCGCACAACCATCACAGCTAATACGTCCAAACTTCGCACCAACTCGTCGACGGCTGTCCGCGTTGTGAAGCCTAAGAATACCACGGCTACAACCGGGCCAAGGACGAAGATTGTCAAAAAGAGGCGTACACCGACAGAGAAGGCAAAAGACAAAGCAGTTGGCAACGTGACAAAGTTGGTGGGCGAAGTGGAAGGGAAGTCAGAGAAGAAAGCGGCTGGAACAAGGAAGGAAAACGGGTCAGGTTCGACTAGGAGAGGAATCTAGTTAGATGGGCGACTGGTAGATCCTTTTTGTCTGTAGTATTGTGTGAGTTGCTACAGCATCGTAAGCAACATGACCACCCCACTGTTGGAGAGAAAATGCTTAGAACCAACGTAGAAGCTGTGGCAGCCGTAGCCCTGATGAGTTTTGACTAGCATCATGATATCATGCAGCCTCATTATACTCTGGACTGGTGTATTTTGTTTCCGTATTAAGATTCAAAAGCGTTGTTTATATCATCACAAGGGAGAATACCGACGACCACACACAGGCAGCCACCACGGCACCTTCTATGTCCGGTAATGTATTAACAACTGCGTGTGTATATCTCATAGCCGAGACAGAGTATGGACAGTGGAGAAGGACTCCAAAAAGATGATACACATTAGTTTCGCTTCTACGTCCAGATTTCTATGTATATCGTCGAAGTTTGAGTGCACGTTTCCATGTCATATCTTCTTTCAGTTCAGTTTGGTCAAACAAAATCAACGTCGTCTCTTTCCCTTTGCTTGGCCCTTACCTCTATCCCCACTGTTGATCCGTGTTCCTACCCCCGGTCCCTCCCATCCATATCCTCAACCTTCCTCGGCACGTCTTCAAAGCTTCTACTATTTCCCGGATTCTGCCACTTACTCACCGCCTCCAGCTTTTGATAGTACTTGTAAAAGCCCTTCCCACTGAAGTTTTCCCACTGATCTGGAATAGTGCGGCGCGGTGGCATGGGCGATTGGCCTAGAAGTCCGGAAGCATGGGGTTTTTCTTTAATCAAGGTGTCGGATACGTTGCCATCAGCTTCCATGCACGCGTTAAAATGGTGTAAAGGCTTTTGATCAGAGGCCCTGAGCATGTGTGCATGCTCTTGTCGGTGCAATGGTGGCGGAGAGCTATGCGGTTGTAAGACGGCGGGGGGCAGTGGAAAGAGAGGCGAACGGGATCGAGTAGGTGCAACTCGTGACATTATACCTCCGGACACTTGTTGCTGTGTAGTAGATGTCAACGGTGTCTGTATTGTTGTTCCTATTCGGTACTGCTTTGGTGTGTCCAGAAGGAAGACAGACGCGCCACGTTTGTTGAACATCATTGTCGTCTCCCCCACTTGTTCATACTCATCTTTTCCCTCAATTCGTTCTTTATACGAGATGACATCGCAGATCCAGCGCCACACAACACTCCAGACTTCATCGATTCCGAACCTTGACCTCTCGCCCAGTCGCTCCAGCGCCACAGCATTAATGATAACGCTGCTGGCGCAAATGATCGCAACCAGAGCTATTCCCAGCTCCTTAGGTCGAGGAAAGAAACCAGGTTGCTCGATTTCTGCAGCGATACCCAGGATGACAAAGACGGATGCAAGAAGTAGTCTGGGTTTGAGACTGATGTAGATGGCAATTTCGACTACGCGTTGGTATGTTGCGTGGATGCCGTGCACAATATTTTGAAATATCAGTAGCACTCGTGCAACTTCATAGGAGGTCCTTGGTAGTGGGGCATGTGTCGTGGCCGTAGATTGCGGAAGAGGCGATGTAGTAGGACAAAGAATTGTTTCGTCAGACGACTGGTCGAAGAGGGATGAATATGTTGAGTGCCACATAGTTTAATCGTGGGTTACGAAGTGTGATGTGATGTGACCAATTATATAAGAACAGCGAGCTTGTGTGATGGAGGGCAAGCTGGAGATGTGTGAGGTGAGGTGGAGTGAGGTGAAGTGAAGAATAAGTTTGCTTTCACCAGATGATATCATTAGTATGCAGGTAAGCTTGAAGAGTAATGCAAACAGTACCATACGTAAAACAAAGTACAGCGAGTGAAATACTGCTCTTGACAGTGTATCCATTGCTAAACTATGTCCACACAAAAACGGTCATTATAGCCATGTAAGGAGTGTGCAAAGAGCCGACCTTCGCGGTACGAACTCTTCTTGAAATGAAGCAAACAACCTAAAACGCCAACATCGCAACAGCAAAGCTGCGCGGTCCCTATTGCATAATACCAAGAACATATTCAATCTTATGGTGAACAGATGCACATGCAGTCTTTGCTGCGAAAGCATAACGAGCCCGCTCAAGTCCAAAACACGCTATCAAAAGCTTTTCCAAGATTACAAGAACGCCTATCATTACGTTCGTGAATCTCGATATATCATACAGCCTCTCCTAAATGTCCAGTATTGCAAAATTTACACGGCTGTGAAGTCAAGAAAGTCGTACGAGTTAGCGTCTGTCCCCGTAAAGTCGCTCATAGCCTTCATCTCCAGATCAAACTGTGAAAAGGAAGGTTCAGGCCGAATATCGAAAAGATCCTCCAATTCGTCCTTTGGCTGGACCGGGGATGATGGTGGTGTTGTGAACTGTTGCGACTGGACTGACGACCGCGACGGCGAATCTGTGACCTTCAAGGGGCTTGACTGGAACGATTGTTTTCTGTCGCGCGCGGACTCGCGAGAGCGTGGGCGATGTTCGGCGGGTGATAGTGGAGGTGTTGATGTTTCTTCAGACAGTTGAAGGAGGTTCATGGACGCCACCTCACCTGCATAGGGCGCGGTGAGCGTGAAGCTTGCCTCGTTTCCCTCCTCGTGATATGGGCTCGGTTGTGGCTCGAAACTAGGTAGAGATTAGTAGAAACCCACTGATAGCAGCGAACCACATACCTGAATGGATCTGTTGATGCATTTATCGGTTCATTGAAGCTTCCTGTGTCTGATAGTAATTGCGACTGCGTTGACTCATACGACTCGTACGGCGAGCGAGCATCAGAGCAGGGCGAACTGGCGGAAACAGACGAGGAGGCAGAGGCTAGAGCACGACGAGTCTTGCTGGCCTTTTCGACTCGCTCTTCCATTTCAGGGCGATGCTTTTTCGGTCTGCCACGCTTGGCCTGTCGACGTACGGCATCAGCGAACCCACCAACGCACATACCACGTTGTCTATGCCGTGTGAGTGCATCTTGTCGTGCAAACCCAGCACCGCAGGGACACTTGTAGGGTTTGTTTCCTGTGTGGATCTTCGCGTGACGCTTAAGATCGTGTTGTCGTACAAAGCACTTGCCACATCCATTGCACTTGTACTGTCGGTCGCCAAGATGTGTCTGAACGTGCGAACGAATATTTTCCCTTCTGCCAAAGACCTTGCCGCAGTCTTGATACAGGCACATCCATTTATTTGTCTTAGGATCTTGTTCACTGATATAACGTTGCACCTCTTCGGGAGCAATGCCGGTGTATTCAAGGCTTGCGTCGATTTCGAGATCTGTATACATTGGTGCTTCCTCGAAAGGGCTGACTGGGAGTGGCAGGCCATTAGGAATACCATGTGTTGACACATGCGGGTCCAATGCAGGGAGTAGCGTTGGAGGATGCGAGAATGCTGTCTCGTGAGATGGGTCCTCTGCGATGCCCTGGAGGAAAGGCCTAGTCATCCTCATACGCGGTGAGGCTTGAGGCGAAGGCGAGACATCTGAAGTGTAGTATCCAGAAGAGTCGTATCCATTGTCTGTCTCAGGGTTCTCGAAATCAAATGTCATTGCACGTGATGTTGGTTGGAGATTGATGTCTGCAACATCATTGAAGTTAGTCGGATGGGGCGCCGTACCAAAAGACTGGTGACTCGGTAATTGTGCTGGCTTCTCCGGTATAACTTGCTGTGTGGCTTGTTGGGTGACTGCTGGTGTTGGAAGAATGTTGATGAAAACCTGTCCACATGAGCCATATACAGATTGGATATGCTCGTGAAGGTCCTTCAGCTGTTGTTCGGTTGGAGGCTTATTAGGTGAGTGAGGTTGCTGTTGGGGAGACTGCGGCCGTGAAGCGTAGAGAGGTGTCCTAGGTGATCTGCATCTGGGAGATAACTGTACTGGGGAGTGTAGGAAGGCCTCCCGGGGGCCCGGCTGGGGCTGGCTGTGCGATTGCGCTACTTGCATAGTATGCTGTGATGATTGTCCTAGATTGTTAGTAATACTTACCGTACTGTGCTCCTGTTGGTATGGACCGGGGCTGTGTGTGTGGATCGATTCAAGATTGAGACCTCGAAGATCCAAGCTCATGCCTGTTCGGTTGTGTCGCCGTTGTTGTTGTTGGCTTACAGGGCTTGGTCGTACGCTGGGCATCTCGAATGCATTCGGGGTTGATAATTGGCGCCTGTGCTGCATTCTTCGGCGGGAGATACCCTGGGGTGAATTTGTGGACAGCATTTTGCTATGCTCGTCGAGTCCGGTGTTGTTGTCCGAGGACGGATGTCCTTTTTTGTCCGATACTGATGCATGTAAGCCAACATCAGTTGAATTGAAGGGTCTCTTCCTCAAGAAGACTTATTGCAACATACCTCACGCAAATACAAGCGGCGCTCCGCCGGGCGGTTGGTTTCCTCAGGTTATCCTCAGTACAGATGCAGTCTCCCAGAGCCTGCCTCAAGTAAGTATGAACGGCCGAAGCCTATGCAGACAAACGTTAAACGAAGTGGTGCTGGCGATGTATGGCCAGAGAAAGACAAATAATGGATGCGCTAGAGTTTGTGGGGATGGGATGCGAGGGGTGTGGATTCTCGAGGTTTGATGTATTAACGCAGCGAGGTGGAGATGACGATGTCTAGTACCTGTTCCGGCAATTCATCAACACAAACACCTTCCAGTGGTTACCCAGCAACGCTGGCGCCACTCCGGGCCCACTCACCGATCGCCCCTTCCAAGTTTTGCCGCCGCACCAGCCACTCACGTGACATCGCTTACTGCGGCCCACACTTGCTAAATCGTCTCGCCTTATCCAGAGAATTTCCCCTCTAGCAACCTTCTGCACCGACTGAGGAAGACAACCAGTTTGTCTAGGTAAGCAGCCGCATATATTCTGCGTCGTGGGCGCTTTCTTCTTCTCTTTACTAACATCCGCAGGCCGCCATGCAGATTTTCGTCAAGACCCTCACGGGTAAGACCATCACCCTTGAGGTGGAGTCTTCGGACACCATCGACAATGTGAAGTCCAAGATTCAGGGTATGTTGAGCACACAATCCTCAATATTTCGCATAGTCTAATGATAGTGCAGACAAGGAGGGCATTCCCCCGGACCAGCAGCGTCTCATCTTCGCTGGCAAGCAGCTCGAGGATGGCCGTACCCTTTCCGACTACAACATCCAGAAGGAGTCGACACTCCACTTGGTGTTGCGCCTGCGTGGTGGTGGTAAGAAGAGGAAGAAGAAGGTCTACACCACCCCCAAGAAGATCAAGCACAAGCGCAAGAAGACCAAGCTCGCTGTGCTCAAGTACTACAAGGTTGACGGTGATGGCAAGATCGAGCGTCTTCGCCGCGAGTGCCCTCAGCCCGAGTGCGGTGCTGGTGTCTTCATGGCTGCCATGCACAACCGCCAGTACTGCGGTCGCTGCCACTTGACCTACGTCTTCGACGAGGCCAAATAAGCGCATCATCCAACACGATCGATACAAGTTACGACATCAAGTCAATCATGGGAGGACTGAGAAAAGGCACCACCATATGTCGGAATGTAGAATCAATCAAGAATCAAACTTCACAACCTGGTTTAGCCCCATTGCCAAGACACTCCGCTTCAGTGACACCCAAGTTTGAAAGGCTGCCGGCTCGTTGCCATAACGCTTGCAGACCCTACTCAGCACTAACGATGCACGCCGGCTCAAAATCTTCAGTCGTATCCACGACAACTCCTGCAACCCTGCCTTGCAGTCTGCGCAATTCAGCTATAAACCCCCGATTTTGAGGTAGGCAAGTTGGTTGACTTGACAACTCAAAGCGTGATTACCTTTAACACCAAGGACAGGATCCTCAGTCAGGGCGTCCTAACTATTCTCCTGCACAGGAACCTACACATTGCATCGAAAGGCTCAAATCCTCGTCAATCACATCCACGTAAAACCATTCTAAGAGATGCCATTCAAAGAGGACAACAAAAAGAATCCATTCCATTTTGCACCCAATCTTAACCAGTTGTCGTTATCTGCGCTATTCGGACCCTTCGTTACTCTCATAGCCATGCTGAACGCCTCTATACCAACGCCATCCGTGCAATCATGTTTCTCAAATGCTCACGCCTAATCCCAATATCACCACTTTCTCTCACACCTTTCAACTTAAACTGTCTTTCCATCAATTCTCACTCAAAGTCATATTAGTGTTTACGCTCTCGTCGTCCTTGGCTCAAGCAATGTCTTCCCACTCGGCCCGCTCTTCTGGAACCCCTCCTCGCGCGAGAAAATTCGCTGCCCTCTGAGGAAAGTCTCCTTAACAACACCCTTGAGCATCTTGTTCTCGTAGGGCGAGACCTTGTTACGGAAAAGCATGGTGTCCGGTTCAACCTGACACTTGTTAGTCAAATACTCTTAACGCTGTGCCCAGCACTTCTGTCTGACAATGCTCGTTCGCACCGTGAACACGTACCAAAAACTCGGCAGCCTCGTCGAATACGACGATGTCTGCGTCATATCCGACTGCCAAATCACCCTTGAAATGCTCAAGCCCAACCTGCTTAGCAGTGTTCTTGCAACACCACCTCACAATCTCTTCGACACTGAAATTCTTATCCCTCTTCAAGCCCTCAGTCCACAGGATCGGAAGTCCAAGACCAACTGATGAGATACCACCCCAAGCACCAAAGAAATCACCCTTCTCCTCAGGGCCCTCCATTGGCGTCTCCGGCCCGTCATCGGATGCAGATTCGCAGTCTTGGTCGTGGTTCAGCGTCTTGGTGGAGTGTTTCTTGGGAGCGAGGTGCTGCGGAAGCAACTTAATCTCGGGTGTGCATGGGGAATGATCGGACACCACAGTCTGGATGACACCGTCAAATTGGTCTTGGAGAAGTTCCTCCCAAAGTCCGTCTTGATTCGCTTGTGAACGAATAGGTGGGCAGCATTTGTGCCTTGTGTCGCCCTCCTCAATTCGCTCGGCAGCCAGGGCGAGGTAATGGAAGCATGTCTCGGCTGTAATCTTGACACCCTTTGCCCTGGCTTCACGAAGCATGGGGATAGCTTCTACTGCCGACAGGTGGACGATGTGGAGTTGCAGCTCCGGTGCTAAGTGTGCAAGTGATAAGATTTCAGCAACAGCATATGTTTCGAAAGCGGGCGGGCGCGATGCAAGGAAAGTGGAGTATGTCGTGAGAGAACCTTTAGGGGCGAGAGGTGGGTTTGTACGCTGAATGCCGTCACCGACAGAGTCTGCAACGGGAGGGATCATCTCGGCATGGAACATCAGTGTTGTTGCCGAGTCCTTGAGCTCAAGGAGGGCCTTTTCGATGTCGACAGAAGAGACGGCGGGGAACTCTTCAACCTGTGGTCATGTCAATGATTATCGTGCATACGGCAAAGGCAGGTACATACACCGCTGTCACACAGGAAGCCCTTGAAGCCTCGTACACCAGCATCTACCAGTCCCTTAAGATCCTTGTCGTTTCCCGGGATGATACCACCATAGAAGCCGACATCAACCCAGCACTTACCTTTAGAAGCATCAACTTTAATGTTGAGGTTCTCGACAGTGGTGGTAGGCGGGATAGCGTTCAGTGGCATGTCGATGACCGTGGTGACACCTCCAAAAGCAGCAGCTCTGGTGCCGGTCCAAAAGCCTTCCCATTCTGTGCGTCCAGGTTCGTTGAGATGTACGTGGGCATCCACCAGACCAGGAAGGAGAATATGGGGCGAGTAGTCGGCGTAGGGCGTGCCTTCTGGAAAGTCTGACTGAGGGAGAACTGAATGGAAAATAGATGTGATTTTTCCGGTATTGCCGGAGATTATAATAGTTGCTTCAGTAATTCGGCCAGCGACTACTGCTCGCGAGGAAGCAATGACCCTAATAGGCTGAGAAGGGTGGCTGTGTTCCAGTGGTAGAGGTGAAGTTGCGTGAGGAGCCATGGTGACTATAATGTAAATAGTAGTTTATAGTAAGATTGGAATGGTCCTCAGCTACTTTTTAACATCCAGTGGTAGGTTTGATTATAGATGTGCAGCCTTAGCAAACGCGGGGAAGAGCAGGTGGTATGTGGGATGCTCGTATAAGACAAAGATAAGCAGTGATAAGACGTGTGTGATGGTTGGAGGTTGACCGTCAAGTAGGGGAAGGCTGGCTTCGACAACTTAGTCACTTTCAAGAATCAAGAGAGTATAGCAGCCAGAAGATGATATACTAATGCGGATGCCAGAAATGCCCAAAACTGGGGTAGAGGTTCTTATCTATGCACCAAAATGGGCATTCGAGATTTATGGTAGAACCCCGGAAAAGACATGGTGCCAGGGACTGTAGTCTAGCGGCGACAGACCGCCTAGTTTTACTTGATCAAATTTGGTAGCTGGGGTATGTAAGGTTATCAACACCCTTGGCGATGCATCTCGAATCCGCTCCCGCTGTTCGGCGCAAGCACGGCGAGCACGGCCTCAACCCGCAGCTTGTATGAAGATGTTGAAGTTACACTACACAGCTCGCTTTGAGAACTGTGTAACACTGCCATTCTTTTTTTCGTGAAATTACCGCATGGACACTGATAGCAGTATACTCGGTGTCGAGAAGGAGTGACCTGTAAGGCTCTATGTTAAGCGGAGGCGGCCGCGTAACTGATAAGGCGTGGAGTCCTATCATACCGAGGCCAGGGCTTGATCTACGCGGAGCTAGCGCAGGGTCAGCGGCTCAACGCCATGTTCCTAATAAAGCTCAGCACCCTCGAGATATCGATGGTCGAAGATAGAGAGGTGAGCTCCTTCCTACGTATGCTAATTTTCTTTGATTTCGACATTGATATCTCTTACAACGTGCAAGATTGTTGCAAATTCGACAAGCCCATCGGAGCCAACGCCGAAGTTCCCGGATAGGCTAACACACCGTCAGCCCGCGTACCTCTCAACACGCCTGCATCCGAATTTCCTCTTACTCGATACAGCATGATCCCATCGAGTAAGAGAAACCCCAAACCAGATCTCAGGACCGCCTCCCAATGATTTAGGCGCAACACAGAAAGCTGACGATTGTCGGACCTGGCCGAAAACTGTTGTTGTTTCGTGACCGAGTATCATAAATGCCGCCGCTGCGCTGCCGGGTTACTGCTTGTGAAGGCTAGAAGTATTACCGCACCACAACTATCTTATTTGACCACGCGGTGGCACGCACGAAGATACTCATATTGAAGCATTGGATACGCGCTCGAGAGGACGTTCGGCCTTGCCCGCTGCTCGTGTTCGTCTACGAGCACATGCTATGAGGTCGTTCGTGTCATCGGCGACTTACGGCTGGACCCTGTTACGATCGAGTAATGGTTTGCAAATTCTACGCTTCCGGAGATGTCATATTTCAATAGCGCGACCGTGCTGCGCAGTAGGACCGACGATAGCGTTCTGAAGTCCGGCTTTGCGTGGTTTGCTGCGCTGTTCCAGATGCCGACGTGGACACATTGGTCGATTCTGCTAGAAGACCTTTCATAGCGCCATCGCAGACTACTATGCAATGCGACGTCGGCAAGGGATTTTCAGTATACCGCAGGTGTTGAGGGCGTACAACGATCGCGGTTTGATCGAGCGTTTCAGGTCCATACTCGAGCAATCGAGAGCTTGCGTGTAGCTGTGCGTACTGGCCAGAACCCCTACGAATATCATACCTCGAAGGAATATAAGGTAAGCACTTGGCAGATAATGGGTTATATATGAGCAGTCGACTGCGCAGGGATGTCATCAGTAGGTCGCCTCATCGAGCGCCGCGAGGGTCGAATGTCAGCATGATCTTTTTGCATTCGTTGTTCATTGAGGCATTAGGGTTGTCTTTCTTTTCAATTGTTTTGGAAAAGTGCAGCCTCACACAGGAGTGGCGTTCCATTGCTAGCCTTTCATGATGCCATAGATGGGTGGGTGGGCCTCTAAGGTCTTTGTTGCCTCCGGCTCTTCTAGAGATGAATGAAAGTTTTCAAACCAGAAGCCAGCAATTTTGTCTGTAGATCTGATCCAGTGAGGGCTTACGCCTATATAATAAATCTTTGTCATGAAGAGCGTTCTGTAATATGAAGTCAGAGATGTATCGTACTGTAGAGTTGACAGAGCTTGGTCGCGTGCTCCAAATACAGGTCCGATCTGGGGTTTAGCAGAACATCCTTGTTGGTTTCGAGGGCACTCAAACAGCAGAACACAGCTTCGCACTGTTGTTACCAAGTCGGGATGAGTCTGTATTTGATAGTCAATGCCAATATGATATTGTGCCGTCTGGTCTGACAGATCCGTGATTACAACCGATATCCATTCTTCAAAAACATGGATTGTAACTTTTTCTGTAGCGGAGACTCTCCAAATCTGATATTTCGTAAAAGGAGTCTGTGCCATGACCTGGCGAAATGGTTAATGATTTGGCCAAGAATTTGTTCCCGTTGATAATGAACCAAATGCAATTGGTGTCACTTCAATCTAAGACCTAAGACGGTAATCCAAGTACGAGAAGCCACAGATTGATCGAGTACAGGATCTGCAATCCTTGGTTATTTCGGAAGGAAACACATGTACCACAAGCGCAGATGTTATGTAATCATCCCTCACAACTTATACGGGAAGGCCTGGAGTCTCAAGGTAGTTGAAGATGCCATAAGATCCATATGTCTTGCCCTTGGATCGCTCGAAGAGATTTGAAGAACCAGATCGAAGGCTTGAGATAGGGACAAGAAACTTCCTCGCTTCATGGTGTCTTTCGTTTGTACCATGCATCCTGGTACCAATGGAAGGTATGGTCAAAAGAGGAATTTGGCCGGATAACGGATGTTCTGAATTAGAACCGCGCCTAATGCATAGAAATATTTGTAGTACAACGGAGAAAGTGTCCCGGCTTGCATTCACGATTCCACGAACGAGAACAGCACATTTTGCTGGGGCGACCTCTTGAACAGACCGAACACAGCTAAACCACAATGTTAATTGGATCCTCTGGATCAAATAAGTTACGATGCGAAAGAGCCGAAGGAGTGGTTCCGAGAAAGGCTGAGTGTATTGGTAGCAAAACGAAGCCACACTGGTAGCGTGTCTTTCGGTTTTGATAGAGTATTCCTGCCTAAATATTGGCGAAGCACATGAGACTATAAATGGCGACCTCTAGTAGGGTTGTATTTATGAATTTCAACCTTTGAGTGTGATGGAGGGGTTTGCTCGCTTATCATCTATTGCTCGAAGACACCAGCCGTCTAGTATCGCAATGCGCATAGCGCAATTTCATGAAATGCCTACTCGAAGTGTCAGAAGCTTGAGTAATCCGATAAACAAAAGCAGTCTTTGTCGTCGGAGCGCAGCTGACACGAGTAAGATGTATGATGTGTATAAGAGAATGGATTTGATGATATAGGATGCCGTAAACACCTTGAACACCTTCGCTAGATTTTGATCCATACATCGTGTAGTAAGGTGCATGTAAGCTGAGTCAGCTGTGGTCTGTATCTTGCATCCTACTGTGCGTGAGGAATATATCTTGACTAGTAGAAGCTCTCAATAATTTTCTGCTCCTGCTGTGAAACAGTACTCTGGTACGTAGATAGCTGGGCTTCTTGAGCCGCCGCCAGCATCTTGTGACTGGTGTATAGGCTTGCTTGTAAGCCGTACCTGTTGGCAGTTGATGAGTACAAGTCCAGATATGTATAGGCATCGGACTTGTAGTAGATGCTTCGCTCGTGACGGAGGAGGTCCAGACCTTCGAGCTCTTGAAGCACGCGAAGCACATCATCCTCATCTCTAAAGTCCTTGGTGTAGATACAGACTGCACTTTAAATTAGCTTTGTGTACGAGCCTTGACAACGGTCAATTGAACTGACTCAGTCGCTCATCTTTGCCATTATCAGTAGCCACCTTGGCCGTTGGCCCAAGGCGGTCGGTAATGACAGCTTCAACAATGTTCCTCCATGCTTGAGTAACTTCTTCAACCTTTAAGAATAACATCCACTGTTATGATTGCTTAGTCTGAACAGCTCTACGTGTCAGGCGATCTTTTAAACCTACCTTTCCTGATAAGATGCCAGTATCGACTGCGAGTTTAGTCAGGCTCTCTTGCAAAACTCTGCTCTCTTTGTTCCAAGCTCGCACCAATGTACTCCTCGAACCAAATTGGCCTTTCTCTTGGATTTCGTTGCGCTTTTGCAGTGAGCCTGCAAGCAGCTTTGCACCACGATCCTTAAATGCGGCAGCTCGGGGGCTCACGGGCTTGCCATGCGGGTCACGGTACGGATTGGCTACCCATATCCACTCACAAGCAAGTGCTGATGTAGTGAGTGGTGGAACGCGCTTGACGAAAGCCTCCGACGTCTCGCCCAGCTGCCATGAGTAGGGTTCGCCTTCCATAGGGTTAAACAGTCCGTAGCGTGCCGATGCTTCTGATGAAAGAGTTCGCTTGCGCTTGCAATTCACTATCTTGGTGGGTTGTTCTTCATCCATTGCTCTCTTGTAAATGCCAGAGGAACTGGGGAGTTTGTTGGTACTTCTCGAGGTGGTAAGTGGCATGGCCTTCTTAGTTGGCGTGGCATTGACATCAAATACAATCTCTTTGCGAGCCTGTAACTTCGCAGGTGATGCAATAGCATTCAAATCCTTACTGTGGGATGACCAGAAGGCCTTTGGTGTGGTCTGGTTGCTTAGTGATTCATGGTATTCTTGTTCGCTCTCGTCGCCTGTAGCATAATGAGCGTCACATAATGCTGGTAGTTGTTGTGGGAGGCCAATGATGACAGCGATAATAATGATTGGAGGCGATGATTGCACCAAGTGAGCGGTGTTGTATGGTGGACGGCAGTTGGCAATTGCCAATTTATAGACGAATGACGTATACATAGTGCACTACTCACCATAGAAGCTCGAATCATCAGATATCCATCCTCCACCTGCGACCATGTCCTCAGTTGTCGCCATGTTTCCAGATCGGGACACTAGAGTGGTGGTTGAAGTATGATGTGATTGGAAGAGCTTCTGGTGGATGACGGCAACGCACTAATAGCCCAAAGGAGAAGTATCGACCAATTTACGCGAAAAGTCGCGCTAGTGATCGTACGCGTCTCACAACCCAGCAGCGAATGCACCACAACGCCGTAAATATACAC
The DNA here is from genome assembly GCA_026120165.1 of Leptosphaerulina australis. Taxonomy (NCBI): domain Eukaryota; kingdom Fungi; phylum Ascomycota; class Dothideomycetes; order Pleosporales; family Didymellaceae; genus Leptosphaerulina; species Leptosphaerulina australis. The sequence goes on from JALRMI010000031.1 coordinate 89,823, forward strand.
ACAAAACAACATGCCACACTCAATATCACCAGGATCAACGCCAGCGGGTGAAGAATTGTCACGAGAGATGTCGCAAGCTGAGGAAAGCAAGACTGAACCAGAATCGCAAGATGCCACAATGGAAGATGTACCGAGCCCAGCACCAGCAGCATCAACAGAAAGACCAAAAATCAGTCTAGAAGATCTCTTCGATGACGATGATGATGATAACTCAGATGAGGAGTTTACATCAAGTGCACCCGTTAAGTCTGAAGAAGAAGCCTCCCAACCTGCGCCAATGTATGCTACACATTCGATAGACCCATTTTACAGCGACTGATAGATTCACAGCAACGTAACCAGTCAATCATCCTTCTCTGACCCCGAAATAATGCGTGCCTTCTATCAACGCCTCTTTCCCTTTCGCTACCTCTTTCATTGGCTGAACCACAGTCCAACCCCCACCAACGACTTCGCCCATAGAGAATTTGCCTTCACTCTCCCTAACGAAGCCTACCTACGATACCAATCCTTTCCCACTGCTGACCTCCTTCGGAAACAATGCATTCAAATGCTCCCCTCGCGTTTCGAGATTGGCCCCGTGTACAGCACCAACCCACGCGACCGCAAAACCCTCCGCAAAGCAAGCGCCTTCCGACCCCTCATGAAGGAGCTAGTCTTTGATATCGATATGACAGATTATGATGATATTCGAACATGTTGCACAGGTGCATCTATTTGCCATAGATGCTGGGCCTTCATCACCATGGCGATAAAAGTCGTTGACGCCGCACTACGCGACGACTTCGGTTTTTCCCATATCCTCTGGGTCTACTCCGGCCGTCGTGGAGCCCACGCGTGGGTATGTGACAAGCGAGCACGACTAATGGACGACCAAAAGCGCCGTGCCATAGCCAGCTACCTCGAACTCCTTAAAGGTGGGGACCAGGGCGGCAAGAAAGTCAACGTCCGCCGACCACTACACCCACATCTCGATCGCAGTCTCAAAATCCTAAGAGAATACTTCCAGACTTCCATTCTCGCCGAACAAGACCCTTGGGCCTCTTCTGAGAAATCTGCACACCTTCTCAATCTTCTCCCTGACCCGACGCTCCGTGCTGCGCTGCAGAAGAAATGGGACTCTGCGCCGAGCCGCGCCAGTGCGAGCAAATGGGCGGACATAGACGCGCTAGCTAAGTCTGGCGCAATGTCGAAAACAAGCAAAGAGCTATTGGAGGCGAAGCAGGACATCTTGCTCGAGTACACATATCCTCGTCTCGATGCTGAAGTCTCCAAGAAACTGAACCATTTGCTCAAGAGTCCTTTCGTTGTTCACCCTGGTACAGGACGTATTTGTGTACCTATTGATACAAGGAGGGTTGAAGAATTCGATCCGTTGGAGGTGCCTACTGTCACGCAATTACTACAAGAGATCGATGAATGGGAGGGTGAGGAAGGCGAGAAGAAGATACAAGACTGGGAAAAGACGAGTCTCAAGCCGTATGTAGACTATTTTCGCAAGTTCGTTGCAGGTTTGATCGAGGAGGAGAAGCCGGCACTGAAGAGGGAACGACACGAGGGCGCTGATGCCATGGAGTTCTAAGTGACCAAATTACAATTGAGATTTCTGGCGTTTATGAGAGGAATGGAAACAGCATTGCGGTACGTTTGGTATATGTTTTGATTGTAGTTGTATATAGCACGTGTAACGCGCAATGATTTGACTTCAGCCAGAATCGATTCCTTATTTTCTGTTGAAATATATCAAGACATCCACAACCCTTTCCCTTTCTGATCTACACAGGATTTAAAAGCATGTAATACGCATAAAGATAACGGCGGCTTAGTTTGCTTAACCGCTTGCTACAATAAGAGCAGTGAGAACCACGTATTTTTCCTTAGTCAAGCCTTAGGACACATATACACCTCATAAAACGATGAAGAAATCGGAGCTCTCTTTTTGTATTCAAGTAGTAATCATTTATGTACAATTTTTTAATGTCTTGATCAACGTGAGGATGGGAGAGGTTTGGTTGACATGCACATCAGTACTTTCGCCAAAAACTAGAGACAATATGAATAATCTACATATCGCTGGTACACAATACAAAAGCAGAAAGCAAAAAGCAAAAGGCAAAAACATGCCATGACGATGTTGACTCTTCTTTCAACGACAACCTGAAGCCTTACCCTCTTATTCCTTCTCGCTCTCTTCTCTAATCAACATCGCCTACCCCTCCCCCTACTCACCATTCCTCCGCCACCCATTCGTCGTCCTCCACCACCCATCATTCCCCCCCTGCCCATCCTTGGACCTCCCATACCACCTGCATTATGGTGCACAACGTGCACTGTCCCGCCGCCTCCCCCGAAGCGATTGCCGCCGCCCATACTCATAGGTGGACCGGCATGATAGCCAGAACGGCGCGACATGCGCGAAGGTCCGCAACCCATCTTATCTGTGTGGGTGTCTGAAGGATATGTGGTGAATGCGGTGCGGTGAGTGCGGTATTGTACTGGTGTCCCCGTCTGTTCTTGTGTAATTACCTCCTGCTGCGAAAACGCTGAGCTGAAGGTATTGAGCGGAAATGATAGCAACACAACGATAAAAGGGTTGTGGGTTGCTTCGACTTGTGAAGCAAAGAGTTTTTGTGTGCGCGTGGTGGGCACGAAAGCTTAAGGAGGTTCGATATACACAGGGTTGCGATATTGGGTATTGATCGTGTGAGCTAATGAAGATGCCAGGTATGTACATATATTTGCCACTGGTTGTAATGATTTCGATGTTATCATAAGTGGCTTGGAAGTAGTTCTTATATGCCCTGCTTCTCATAGATGTACTTCCTGCTTAGCTCGACGTCACACCAAATATGACATCTGCCAAACGTTTAACCAGAATTTGATGTTATGTAGAGTTCATCGCACGCTTCTAGACCTTCTTTTTAGTAGACCCTGCGTGGATAGTCGGCTTCGCTAGCGTGCCAGGCATGCTTGGCTTTGGCAAAGCGGAAAGACAGATGATGCACTTATTGGCTAGAAAAGTGATAGTGTGGCACGGGAACGTGGCGCATCGCAGCGATGACGTTTGACTAAGAGAGAAATATTGGATTTAGCCTGGGGAAGCTGGGTTGGTAGCACTGAAAATGATGATCTTCTCTTGAGACGAGGATATAGTTTGAATGTTGAGCTGCCGAGTGCCGTTACAAATAAGGAGACTGTAAGCTTGAGAACCGTGACGGCACAAGAATCAAAGAAATAGAGATAACTTGATTCATAAATGAGACCAAGGTCTATCAGGGTATTGTGACTGCCAAAATGTCAGAACGCCACACCACGCCGTACTTTACTTAGTGGAGTCAGATCTCTTGCTTGTTCGTTTCCTTTGCCTTGAATACACGATGTCTCGCCAGAAGTTGTGAGATCATGAAGTGAGATACATCCTCGTCGGCCCAGTATGCAAGATGACTTGCAATACTAGCAAGGAGGGAAATATCGAAAGCCTGTCATTCATGTCAGTGTTTGGTCTTAGCCTTCACATTCGTGATGCCTACCCCCTCCTGGATACTGTAATCCACCCTTCCATTACTGTTGAGAGCCCTGACCTTCTGCTCCTCCTTCCTCAGCTTCCTGCTCCGCTCCTCAAGCTCCTGCCACTCAAGATCCTTTTCCACTTTACTTGTTTCTTCGGTGGTGCTGTTCTGCCGCCCCTTCTGGAAGCCAGAATAGAGGGTTTCAATCTCAGATTCAATGAGTGTGGGTGGGTGCTCGCCAACTTCGCCTGTGGTAATCTGCTCATTTCCAAGACGTCGCCTCCGCTCCTCGGAGATAAATGCAGATACAGGCTCATTGGTGCCTGGAACGAGTCCTGTACTGGCCATAGGGTTTACAGCAGCGGTAAGAGGCCGCGAAGAACGTTGTCCAGAACCTCCATCTGCAAGCTCTGTACCACTAATGCCCAGGCTGCGGTTCAACAAACCCGACGCAATACCCGATCCGATACTTGACCAAAAGTCTGTAACACCCTGTCCAACACGCGCACCGATACCGGTAAGGCCTTGCGAAGCTGGAGCACCGAAGATACCTTTTTTGGTGTATGGAAGCGGTTGAGCTTTTAGTCCAGCCATGGCAGGAGATATGAGGGGCTCGATACGGTAACTAATGGGATCGGAGGGATGAAAGATATTGTATATTTGCTTACATAGAGGAGAGGAAGTTGTGATGTCAAATGCGTGGTCACGCTCTGTTGCTGTCGGCAAGAAGGGATCTTCGAGAGGAGTGGCAGGGGTTACAGGTGGAACGAACGCTGTAGGTGGCCGAGCAGCTATTGTTCGACCCTTAAGCATCTGGAAGAGCCCAATCGGCGACCCTAATGCATAGAAATCCTCAACCTCAAAATCGAGCTTTAAGCCCTCTTCTGTAAGGCGACGTTGTTTGCTGGATCGCGATTTGGTATCACGCTGAATGCAGAGGATATCGAACATGATCGCTGAACCCAGGGAGTGTCCAACTAAACTGACCCTGCCCTTGAACGAGGGGTTACGGTCTTTGAACAAACGGTATATGCGGTTCAGCTCAGCAACAACAATGCGGGAAATATGGCCCTTATAGGCTGGGCTCTGATACAACAGAATATCCAGTGCGAGGTCGGTCAAGAAGTTGCGCACAGCCGGTACACCATCGACTGTGATGTCCTCAAGGCTGGGAAATTCGTGATCTTCGTGATCGAGGTCACCTAAATCGTGCTCCTTTCGGTTGTGTTTGAGACTCTGCTTCGGAAAGTCCAACAGATGTCGCCATACGATGGGGATGACTTGAATACGGCTATTCTTCGTGTCTGAGTCCACTTCCGAATTAAGAGCCTGTAAATCAGGAGAATTTGCATAGACACTCTTGAATGACTTGCGCATAGTATTGACATCATGGATGAAGTTGATAGACTCCATACGCATGCCCAAACGCTGCCCAATGCCATGGGTTACCAGCAGTAGATGCTCAATCTCACGGCCTTGTTCTTGTTTATCTTGCGTCTTGTAGTCTTCACGAATCTCCTTCTCTTCTCGCTTGCGTGCCTCCTCTTCTTGTTTCTCCTGATAGTCAGGTTGTGACGAGGTCATTAGTGATGAAACCTGCCTCTCTAGGGTTCGCCGTCGTGACTCTTGTGGAGACTCTACTCCCTCATTGTCTGTAGTCTCCGCATCAGAAGTGCCTCCAGATCCACTGTTCGTAGGTTTCTCGTGGTCTGACCCATATGCGAGGTGTTGTGATGGTGTAGAGGGCCGCCCGGCTTCCTTTTTGCTCTTGGAGTCTTTGGAAGAGGCCGCTTGTTTCTTCTTCTCCTCAGGGTCAGTATAACCACGAATGTACTTGTAACCAGCGTAGTGTGCTCCTCCTGCAAAGCGCTGATAGAGAGTAGACCCCATGCGTGCCCACATATCATCAGTCAAAAGCCATGCTGTCGTCTCGTCTTGGAAAGTAACCGTCGAGTTCATATGAGCGCCGAAGAGCCTATGTGTCCGCGGGGTTTCTGCAGGAGCACTGGGCGATGCTGGTTTATCACCTGCTTTAGGACCATCTTGCTGTTTAGCTGCCTCACCACGAAGATTATCAAACGATCCTCGCGGCGTGACGGGGTTTGAGGTCGAATCCCGATTGAGCCGACCGAGCTCTTTGCGGTAGTCGTCGCTCACACCAGCACCGAGAGACACAGGTCGCGCACGGGGCTGCGAGACTGACCGCTTCTCCTCAGGCTTCCCAAAGCGCCAAGGCTTGCACTTAAGGTAGCCTTCCTCAAGCTGCATTGCGAGACCTTCGTCAACTGGCTCGCCACTCGGCGTAAACCATGTCCCTCTCTTCACGTCATATATAGGGCCAAGCCAGTATGAAGGTGCCAGTTCACGGGTCTCGATCTCGACATCGAATAAATAGTCTTCGTTTACAGGGACCTTTGTAGTAGCCGAAGGATCATGCGATGGCTGCACAGGCGTTGCGGGACTTAGAAGGCCCTTCCTCTGTTCAGCAGCTTCAGCTTCGTCTGCTGTCTTCTGAAACGCCGCTTCGATAGCACGCGAGTCGCTCTTGCTGAAGGGAACCCACTTCTTGGGCTTTGGGAGGGGCTTGTTGGGTGTGGTGGCATGCTCAGACAAAGGTTTTCGTTTGGGCAGCTTTTTGACGTCAGAGCTTGACTTGAAAACACATGCATTGACTACTTACATCCACAGCATGAAACCACCTCACCGCAAGTGGAGGACAGTCTCGAGGATACCTTTTCAAGCTTAGTCGATGCCTACGATCGACTACATGGTCTCCACCTCTCTGTGTACCAAGTCCACCGGTGCTTGCATCTTGCTCTCTATCCTTCTCTTTCTCCTCTTCCTTGCTCCTTTCCTTACTCTTTGTCTTATCGGTCTCAGAGCTGATTGGTGTTGGTGGGGGTTTTGGTGTAGCCGCACGTGAACCCCACGGCGAGAGACCTGCGAGGAATCCCGGCTTGCTTTCAGCAGGGCCTGACATCCTGTCAAACTGTGGGGCGACGCCGCCTTTAGAGGAAAAATCAAGCCAGCTTTTGTGTCGTCGATATGTTGTTGCACCAAGCTTTGGCAGGAGCGAGGAGGGTCGGTAAACAACGCGAGAGGATGTGGGAAAAGATGACGTGGTGGGCGGTAGAGAAAAGTATTCGATTTAATGTTCTATGTAGGAAGTTGAATAGCGGTCAGCTGCAGATTGTATGTATGTGGAGCGCGTGTTTCAAGCAACGTGGTGCCTGAACATTGCATGCGGCTGCTGCGGGAAGATCAGCTTCGGGGACGTTCCAGGATTGACATCACCGAAGGGCCCTGCACCGCTCTCAATAGCACCACCTGACAGCTGATGTGGGTCAGCGTAACACCAAATACGATATCTCGTATTATCAGAATACATGTGTGGATACTGCATCGGTTTTTATACAGAATGCAAGTATCATAACTTACGCTAGCTCTCAAGAGCATTCAAATCAGGTGACTGACGTTTTTATCCGCAGCGCTTTTCGAGATCTGTGCCATTGTATTGGCCACTCTACATATATCCAGCCTAGTGCACTCCGTTCGACTTACACCAATTTTATACTTCCTCGTACCTGAGAGGACTCAATATCAAGCGAAGCTGTCTTCACTGTAACACCAATGATAGTGGCCATAGATGATTTTCGCGAAACCGTCGACCCCGATGCCCAGCTGGGTAGCAACAAGTCGCTGACGGAGGATGACTTTAAATTCACAGTAACCAGGGCTGGCTGTATCAAGCTGAGGCTGCAGGCGCTGAATAGTGCGCTTGTACACACTCCTTCTGATCAGCACAATCAACTGCATTTCGAGGACATCGCTAAAGGCATCTCATCTCGCACCTATATCGACGGCTCGGAGGAAGTATATTTCATGATCAAAAATCTTGCGTCACCGGAGGACATCCCTGATATTTTTGTCAAAGCTTACAGCGAGGTACTACAACTGCGGCCGTTCATGAACAAGTACATTCCCAATCCATTAAGCAGATTTGAAAGACCTCGGACAATCGTTGCAAGATTTGCCTCGACTTTCTCTGACATACGACCCATCTTACCTGGACTTGACGCCATATGTGATACCGCGCTTCATGAATGTTTCCAGAAAGCAGAGCAGAGAGGTAAGTACTTATTTCCTTGGGCCAGCTCACATATCTGATCGTTATCAAGTCAAACCTTTCCCGTTCCTTCGATTGCCCGCTGAACTGCGACTCCATGTATATGATTATCTTGTACCCCACTCGGCCTACATTCACATATCCTCACGAAAATATCCAAAAGGAGATAAGTCACTGCCGGAACGTTTAGGTATCATGCGTGTCAGTAAGACAATACATGATGAAGTTACCAAGCACTGTTTCGGCCAATCTATCCTTCTTTTCCGGGCTTGCAGAATTCCACAAATCAGACCAACGAGAGAGTGTTTTACAACACAAACAACTGAAGATTATGCTGAACGAATCAAGAGCATTAGCCCTACAATCAAACGCAGATTGACAAAACTTGAAATACAAATTTTACCCACCGAAGAATCTCGTCAGCAATCGCTTCGCGATTCTTCCATGTTAGCAGACAAGGTCTCTCTGCGACAAATTTGCAAATCTTTACCAAATCTTGAGTCTATTCTCTTTTCATATCTGAAACCTGATCCGAGGAGTTTCGCACTGTTCCAAGCAATGGGAGCACGAGTGCTGCATGAAAAAGAGGATTCTTTGTATAACCACAACCAGAGTGTTACCCTCGAATGGATCCGTGAACAGATGTGGCTACCTACGGGAGGGATCCGCATACTATGGGATCTGACCTACTTTCGCGACTCGGTCCAGGATGCAAAACAATTAAGACAAAATATATTATCTGAGCGTATGATGAGGGAGCTACTAGAGGAAAACGGGAAACTCGAGCTGACGCAAAGCGCGACTGCAAATCGTAAGGACTTGCGAAGGTGGTTGGATGTTAGCCCAGTCGTTCTTGAGGCAGTTGGTCAGCAATAATAGCGCTGATGGATTATTGACCGCCGAAAGCAATATTGTACGTACCCAACGTTGAAGAAGCCACAAACTCGCAATCATAAACACATATTTGATTTGTCTAGCTTGATGAGGAATGTAAATTTAAAAACGTTCAAAACTTTCATCAAGTCACTGGGTAAACATGGTGAGGTGGCCGAGTTGGGTAGGTTCTACTTCCTCTATTGTCACCATCTAGATCACTTTCTAATACTTCATAGTTATGGCGCCAGGTTAAGGTTTCCTCCTTAGCATTGCTTAATAATAAGCTTCCTGGTCACGAAAGTGGCGCGGGTTCGAGTCCCGTCCTCATCAGCATTCGTTCAACTCTAGTTGAGTACTCCAGGAATTTTTTTGGCCAACATAGGGGCGTAAGCGAAGGAGCTAGACTCGTGGATGCACTTTATGCGTCTTAGACCGCGTCTGGTACTGGAATTAGAAACGGTTAAGTCTTTAACCTGATCCTTGCCTTTTTTTCCTTTAGCAAATGCTAATGTCGGATTACAGAACGCATTGAAACCCAGATGCAGACGCAGCAAAAGTACCAAGTCTTCAGTAAGCCCAGCCTGCTGAGAACTGACACAGTTGTATCCAACAAGGGTGTAAGGTGACTGAAGACCGCAATGGTTCTGCAGCAATATTGTTAAAAAATTGCGGCGACAAAACATATTATCCACAGCCTGATGTTGTGGCCATCTGATGATACGTCATAGCGCACCGCACCGCAAACCAAGCGGATCCTCACCAAAATTTTATACACACTCCACGGCCATTAGCTTCTCTTGTCCACAGCGTCTCGACCGTTTGACCCAGATAATTGAATTGACAGTTGAATATAATATGACTTTTATTCACCAGTTATCAACAATTACCACATCAGGCAATTGCCTTCCAGTCGCTTTAGCTCACTTGGGAGAGCGCCAGACTGAAGTTCTCAGTCACTAAATCTGGAGGTACTGTGTTCGATCCACAGAAGCGACATTAGCTTCCGTGCCCAGCAAGTCTGGGATCACGCGAATTTCTTTTTGGTCATTCCTAGTGACATGGTCGATATATGGTGGGGTCAGAGAGACATGGCTCGTGTCTTAGAACGAGCTTGCAGGGTCTTCAACGTCAACTTTACTTTTTTGCGGATCTGATTCGACAGAGCGTTGCGAATTGTGTCTTATGCATGCGTGACGGTCTGCCACTCACCTCTATGTTTTTGCCTTTCGAATTCCTTATGCGGACCGGTTGTGGGTGCAGTGACTTCGACGGCTCATGCTCGTCGGGTTAGGAAGACTACGTGGATGCAAATGTTTCGAACAAATCATGTCACATGATGAAATATCTGACATTCTTTTTTCAGAAAATCATGCCGACTGATGATTGACTTTGTTTGTTTTTGACTTAACATCTACTGGAGTCTAAGACTATGCAAAACGAGATGAGTAAAGGCTCATCTGGTAATACATGATGGTTTTCAACGGGGTGGGTCGATCGAGATGCAAGGGATGATGTGGGATACGTCCCAGGGGCCGATGCTGATGGTTGACTTTGTTTCCCCGTAAAATTGCGCTTGTTTCCACGAACCCTCGCTCCTGTTTAGAACGCATTTGCGAACGGGTTTCTGCAATCTTAGATTGGACATATGCACAAAGCTCACAGCTCAAGAAAGATCAGTGCGAAAGCCGAGCCTTTCCATATATCGTCATTGAAGGTTTAGAAGAAAACAGCATATAGACGTGGTAGAATCGCAAGCCACACACAAATGAAAGCTGAGATGTTACCACATCCACACAGATAACAGATCTTCTGGGGTCGAATGGAAATCTACATAAACGTCCATGTATTTTATTTGCAAGACATCACAATTCGAGCTTCGGCGGAAACGGACGGATATGTCTGCCGGATCTGTTTGTTCTGTCCCATTGGACCGACTGAACATGCACGGACATCTGAACAAAATCAAGCAATATTGGAAGCGTGTGGGTCAGTGAGAGAAGTTTGATGAGATGTGCAAGGATGTTTTAACGGAACCTTGGGATTGGGAGTAGGGCTCTATCAAGGCAGAAGTCATATGGGACAGAGCAATTGAATGATAGACTTCAATCTTAGATAGTATCCTAGAAGCCACTGCCTCTCCGTGTGACGAGCCGCTCAAAGATTAGGGGATAGATGCGATGCCCTGCCGAGGTGTCTCCATGAATGTTTTTGTTGGGATTCTTTCCGATCCTGTCTTGTGATCAAAACAAGAGGAATCCAGCGAATGTGGCGACAGGAGGTGCTCATAATCCAGTTACAGCCTACGGTCAGAGGGTTGATTGACATAATACTAGTAGATTGGGGCAGAAACGAAAGCGTGGCCATAGAAATAGATTCCTGAGGTAGGAAATTACAAAGTTGGAAGCAGCAACGGTTGCAGGTAATACTCGATGAAAACTGTTATACGGAAATCGACTTCGTCTCAATTGCGATACAAACGATCTTCAGCACAGAAGTGAGCATAGAACAAACAACAATACCAGAGTGCGGTTAGAAGATACAGCTCACTTTTCCAGCCAAGCATTTGCAGTTGTTGCTACGCTAGAGTGGAGTGTTGAAGGAGTGCTGCAACCTGCGTTTCATAAGTGCATGCCTTTTCCCAACCATCGGACAGATTACTTGAACAAGATCCAAGACGCTTCTCGTATTATCGATCGGCACGGAAGTGTACACAGCACTATGATAGCACCGTATCCGGTTCTAATAAAGCTGCAGTCATCAATAGGCTCCATATGTGCATCAGTACTTACTCATTAAATCAAACTTTATAGACCCTTACCATCCGCGGAGGAGGTAAGTTCCTTTAGCATACCCAATGGCATCGTTGTGTACTGGAGGGCATTCAGTCCCACTGAACCCAACGACCCGATCAGCTCGCCAAGCCATCCGATCATTAGAGTGCATATGTAAAACCCCTCACGCGAGTGTTGTGTTACCATGTGGCTGCATGTACCTGAATTCTGACATTGCTTGTGCAAGCGCCGCTTCACGGGGTTAGAGACCTTTGCCATGCCGAGGCAGCATCGTACTCGGCAGCACCTGATATTCTTTATCAGGTGTATAATCGCATTTTTGTAGGATAAGAGTCGGAGATAACCTATATTCAGCGGCCAAGCTTCCTTCAGAGCCGCAACGTCATCTTGTGAGAGCCGGTATGACAGATGATTAAGACTTCGAACAAACTGCACCGAAGTCTGAATTGAGGAACACCGACGGCACACTACCCGGTTGCCGATACAATAGCCTTTCACATGTTCCATCTCATTGAATCGAATCCTAGCCGTCTCAACAACGAACGTTAACGAGTTGCAGAATGCGATGCAATGCACACCAAATCGACGCACCCGCTGGATTAGGCGAACTGTTCCAAGGCATCCAAAGATTGCTAATCTCGCCTCGATAGGGCATATAGCTGCCCAATTAGACCTGATTTCGCAAAGTGACGATGAGCGCTATGAATCTGCCCATCCAATACAGGGCTCTATAACGGGGTTTCAAAGTTTGTGGAGCCAGTTAGACTTGAGGGATACTACCCCCGGGCCACAGAAGTTGCTGAGGCTCGCGGTAACCCGCATACTATGCAGACGACACCGATTGGAATGTATGGCGAACGGCAGCATTAGGGGTGACACCATTGTCACTATGACCAATGCAGATGCAGACAGGGCTTCAGAACAGCTTTCGCGGCACTCCGGGAACATGTCCATCTCAACGTATCCGCAGCGTGGCCGCCACGGACGGCAACCGCCTCATCGCATCATTCCCTGCGTACCAGGCAGGGTGCACCGACATGGGCGCATTCGTGCATCTGGCCGGCCAGATAATTGGGCCCTTTCACTCAACCATCGACAGAGACGCGGACTGCCAACGGGACGAGGCGCCAGCGGACACAGCGGAGACCTAATCATAACTTTCACATGTCAACGGCCCTGTAGCTGCGTCAATGTATCACCCAATGTCTCGACATTCCTGAGCTAATAGCCAGTTGCATACGCAGTGAACGCTTGAAGCAGCGCTATTTGATCCTGAATCGTCACACTGATGCAGTTCTGAGTTCGTGTTTTCGTATTTTGTCGTTTGAAGTGAGAGGATAGAGTGGTTGCAATTGACAAGGCTGAACTACTTCTTTCCTTATCGATAAAGGGAACTCCCACTTTCACATGTGAATCCAGCAACGATCCATTGATACCCAGCGCCGCTCTCAGCGCACAAGCACAGACATCATCGCGCACGACTGGGCAGCCCGCATATAAACAGGCACGTTGGGACGAATGGAAAATTCTCCCTTGACACCACTTTGTTATTACACAGTCCTGCTTTTCCCTGAAGCTGGGCAGTACCCACCCCACCTTTCACAACACCATCAGAACAATACCACAAGTCTTAATGTCACCACACGCTGAAGAGTCTGCCACAAACGGCAACATGAGCAATGATAGCGCCCCCTTGACTAATGGTGAGACGCCACAGTCGAGAGTCCTTTCGGTACGTACTGCCCCCGCAGCTCACACAAGAACGTTTTGGTGCACCCATCTATCCAGCCACTTTACACAACAACACTAGATATGCATAACTACAACAACTCTTCCCATACAAACTATGGCTAACATCTCCAGCACCTACACTCTTACCCTGTTGTTCACGACAGTGTCGAATTCTACAAATCCAACCCCTACGGCGCCAAATCCCTCGCACTATTCCACAACACATACAACTCCTTCATTGCACCTTTTCACCCCTACCTTAAGACACCCTACTCGTACATCTCGCCATACCTTAACCGTGCTGATGAGCTTGGCGACTCTTCTCTCAGCAAATTTGAACAGCGTGTGCCTATCGTCAAAGAAGATACCAACAAGCTCAAAGAGCTAGCGTTTTCACCGGTCACCTACGTAGTAGGCACATACCAGGATGAGTACAAAAAGACCCAGGGTCCGGAGGGTGTTGTGAAGACGGTGAAAGCTGGAATCAGCACAGAGCTGAAGGTCATGCATGATGCGTTCAATCTTGCAGTCCAGTACTGGAACCAAGGAAAACAGCATGCGAGCAAAAAGGCCGATGAGGTGAAGCAATAGGGCGGTTCTTATAAGGCATGCTTTTAAAAGAAGTCTGGAGAATTAAAGATTGCAGCGAAGCCGACGACGATTGTGTTCGTGGTGATGCTCCACCCTTACTACAAGAGAGTGTGACGCCTGAGAACGCGAGGGCATCTCGACCGGGTTGGGGGGATTGAAGTTGTTAGATACCTTTCATTGTTTGGTTTAGTTTTGGTTTGGTGAGACTGGGGGCTTACGTTTACCTCAAGTCGGTTAGACTGGTTAATGACTGTAGCAATGGTTTGTTTCTGAGTGCCTGCTGAGTGCTTCCATCAAATGTGTCTGGCACAAGTATCCTGTTAAATTGTCATATTCGTACAGTTGTAGTCACACTGACCAATGTGCCTATACCACAAGTAGAATAGTATCATCTCATTCGCGATGAAGCGGACGCGCTGCTTCAAGCAAATATGCAAGTGCCGAGTCCAACGTGCTAAAAGTAAAGAGCCAAAGTTGGAGCTACCAGATGATCAGCTTTCTTGTCTGGATTGCAAAGGTACAGTTATGGCCGTAGGTACCACAAGTAATGGCATGGGTTGGTAAAGGCAGTGGAGCTGCCACGTAGCGAATGGTAAGACCGAGGGGTGCTGTGTTGAGGCCCTGGTTGTTAACCTTAAATTGGCAAGCTCATTCTGGCCTCAATTGTTTACTGGTGGGGTTGTGTCAATAGTATATATGTCGGTGTTGACGCCGATGCTCTGGTGTTCGTGCTGTTTGAAAAAAGCCAAGTCTTCCTCGTAGTTAAGCGTTGCACTGTCCGCTATCAAATGTGGCTTGAACTGTCAGCGTTCACTCTACGACAGGCTGTTGAGAACACATGTAAAGTGGGAACATCATTTCATGAACTCGTGAATGACCCCGATGCCGGATTTTCAAGCTTTGATTATCAAGCCGAAGTACACGCCTGGATGGCAGGCTTTTTGATCCTGATCCACCCTATGATATCGCCCGACATGCTCATGCAGGATCTAACGTGTCAAATCATGCCCCGTCTGCGCCCAGCCGTAACCGAAGGAAAACCTAGAACTGCAGCGGTGTGAAGAACCACCTGTTCTTGCCGGAAGTGTATCGCTCCTCGAAAGCCTTCTTGACGGTCTTCTTGGCCTCCTCCCTTTGCGAGACCTCCTTGAATGTGTCCTGGGTGAGGGTGCCCTTCAGGTTCTCGAGCTCAATGGTGTAGCGGGTGGGCATGATGTGAGTGTCTGGGTCTATCAGCGCTGTCCTTGCGAGCATCCTCCATCTTTCTTTACGTACAGTTAACCTGCTTGACGAAAGGCTTGACCTTGCTCTTCTTGGCCTGCTTGTTCTTCGACATGCGGCGAGTGACCTTCTGGGGGTAGCGCTCGACACCAGCGACAAGGGCGTGGGGGAAGGGGTGCGACTTAGTGCCGTTGTCGAGGGGCGAGATGATCACGCACTTCTTGCCGGCATAGCGACCGCGGGTGATGATCTAATCGGACTGTGAGTGATTGCGACGGAGGGTAATTCGAGCGATTTCAACGTACGACAACGCGTCCGACCTTGAGGCTGAGAGAAAGATGTTAGCAGCCATTCTATCACAATTTAAGGTTGTGCAGCTCATGGTGCGCCCACCGATGCATTGCATCCTACCTGGCGCACCACGACCATCACAAAATTCCAGTCCACTCTTCAAATGTTCGTCTTCGGCGTTCGGGGGGCACTCACAACTTCATCTTGCTGGCGTTGGGGCTGGGATGTTAGTATCACAGAGTTGAAGTTGCAAAGCTGAATTCGCGTGCATCCAGAGTGGGCGCTAAGCGATTTGGTCGAGCGGAAGCGAAGTTTGTCCGACACCGAAACAAAGCTGGTACGATCCACTACACACCGCTGATTGGCTCCCCCACCTCGACCCTGCCAAAAAAGTTCGAGTTCGAGCTGCCCAAGTTCGCCGCGCCTTCAAGATTTGCAGTAACAACCCAAATATGAAGATCAAAGCCCTCAGTCGGCCGACGTCTTCGGCGCAAGCCCCTGGATCGAACGTCGCAAAGATTACCCGCAACCTTGATCCCAACCAGCACCCTTTCGAACGAGCACGCGAGTACACTCGAGCACTCAATGCGACAAAGATAGAGCGCATGTTTGCGCAACCCTTCCTTGGAGACTTTGAGCCTGGTCATGTTGATGGTGTCTACTCTTTTGCTAAGGACCCAAACTCTCTCGAGCATTTCGCCAGTGGTAGTGGTGACGGTATCGTTAAAGTGTGGGATTTCACGAGCAGAGAAGAGAAATGGCAGGCACAGGCACATGAGAACATGGTCAAGGGCATGTGTTGGACACGGGACAAGCGTCTGATTACTTGCGGTGCGGACAAGCAGATACAGATGTTCGAACCGTATGCCCAATCCTCTAAGTCACCGCCAAAAGCAACATGGCACGGGAACGCCGCTTTCACATCTGTCTCTCATCACCGGTCGATACCCTCTTTTGCTGCTGCCTCGAACGTTGTGTCTATATATGACACCGCTCGCACATCAGGCGCTCCAGTACAAAACCTTGTGTGGCCCTCAGCTATCGACACCATCAACCATGTCACATTCAACCAGGTTGAGACTTCGATTTTGGCATCATGCGCCACTGATCGCGCCATTGTTCTCTATGACATGCGCACAAGCTCTCCTCTCCATCGAACCGTTCTCAATTTTGCGTCGAACTGCATTTCTTGGAACCCTATGGAAGCGTACAACTTCGCTGTCGCCAACGAGGACCATAACTGCTATGTAAGCTTACTGAGAGATACAATGAAACGAAAGCTAATCATCACCAGATTTTCGACATGCGTAACATGAAACGCGCTCTACAAGTTCTGAAGGGTCACGTTGCCGCCGTCATGAGTGTTGAATTCAGCCCAACAGGCGAAGAGCTGGTTTCCGGTTCCTACGACCGATCAATCCGCTTGTGGGAACGCCAAAAGGGACACTCCCGTGACATATACCACACTAAGCGCATGCAGCGGGTCTTCTCCGTTGCTTGGTCTCCAGACAATAACTATGTCCTCAGTGGCTCTGACGACGGTAATGTGCGCTTGTGGCGGGCTAAGGCATCTGCTAGGCAAGGTGTCAAGTCTTTCGCTTTGCAACAGAAGCTGCAATATGATGAGGCTCTTAAGGAGCGGTACAAGCATATGCCTGAGATTAAGCGCATTAACAGACATAGGCACGTGCCAAAGGCGGTTAAAAAGGCAGGGGAGATCAAATCTGAGGAACTTAAGGCGATCAAGAGGAAGGAGGAAAATGAGAGGAGACACACTAAAAAGGGTAAGGTCAGGAGGAAGGCCGAGCGTGAGAAAATGGTGTTGGCGAAGGAGCAGTAAGATGCGTGTTGTTAAAGGCATAGCGATGGCGTTTTGGGTCAGAAATCGTTGCATTTGCAAGTTTGGAATGGGTGAGAGTAACACTGATATGGGTGTTTGATAGTGTTACGGATCTAATATACCCAAATGAAACATTTCATCGAATATTCCATGTCGTAGTTCTATGCTCGGCAAAAGAGCGTTGTATGGTCTGTATATACCATTACGTCATCGGTCGTGACAACTGCTCGATGAAGATAAGCCTACAAGTACATTCATCAAACAACGTCCCACAATCTTCTCTTTCTATTGACCACGGCTGAACGATTTGCGCTTATTCCTTAAGAGATAGGGGTTGGTATACAAGTGTCTACAACATGGCAACCACACCAGCACACAAGATCCAAGACGAGAAGTTTAGTAGCCTCGGTTTCTCTAAAGCGATTGTCAATAAAGAACAAGTATGCTGCTACAGTCGCAGTCTAGGCACAGCATCGTATGAGAATCCAATCATACTGTTGATCCATGGCTACCCGCAAAGCTCCTACATGTAAGTAATCTCAGCTCATGACCCGGCAAAGCAAGTTCAACCAGCCACCACCAGAACCGTAAAGGAATGCTCATATGGAACAGGTGGAGACACTTTATTCCCCTTCTCTCTCAGGACGCTCCAATTTTCGCCGCAGACCTCCCCGGCTATGGCGCCAGTGCTGCAATATCGTCACACGACAAGTCGACAGTCGGGAAAGCCATTTTATCAGCCCTCAAAACAGAAGTGAAACGCACATCAAGCAGACCCTTAGCCAGTTCTGTTCCTATTGTTCTCATTGGCCATGACCGCGGCGCACGAATATCACACCGTCTCGCCGTCGACGGTGTATCCGGTTTTGATATTAAAGGCGTCTGTCTCATTGACATTGTATTCTACTCCACCCAATATCACAGCCCGATACTCATATGCAGTACTAGGTCCCTACGTCTGTGCAGTGGCAACACTCTGCCCCACCCTCTGTAGCCGCGAAGCAAATAACCGGTTATTTCCATTGGCCGTTCCTAGCTAACGTATCCCTCGCAACCCGAATGATCAGCGCTTTCGGCCCTGCTAACTTTCTGGAGGAAATGACCGCTCTCTGGGCCGGCAATAATGAGGCTGGCTTGAAGAGTTTCAGGTCTGATGAAAGTTTGAAAGTATACGGGGAATTCTTTGCGCAGGAGCATGTATTGAGGGCGAGTTGTGAGGACTATCAGCATGGCGCTACTACGGATGTTGAGGCGCAAGAGGAGGATCAAAAACAGGGACGGAAGATCAGGACTCCCCTATTCTTGCTGTATAGTGAGAACTACATCGGTAGTAGGTATGCATTTCCAGACGTATGGAAGGATTGGGTCGCAGAAGGTGTCGATATACAGCATCACCCACTAGGTAAAGGGATCGGGCATTTTGGTGCAGAAGAGGCGCCGCAAGAGAGTGCGATTGTCATTAGGAAATGGTTGGAGGGATTGTAGTCATGGATCCTAACACACAAGACCTCTGTGAACTGTTGCATACCTTATTATCTTCCGTTTCAATAGCCCGCTGCACTACAAAGAGCTCTTTCAGCCACGACATAGATAAGTTCCCATTACCCCATATTCTCAGAGTAAACTCTCAACCAATAGTTCTACCATCAACATCTACCCTCTGCACTTCCTTGTCCTTCATTCGCCCATATACGCTCTTCTTCCTACCGAAGCACCTCCAGCCCCAACGCGACAGTCTGTCCCTTAATCCCGTACTTCCGTCTAAACTCGTCCTGATTTTCTGCCCGGCAGCATAAGAGTTGGCCGGCCAGACATCTTTGCGCGCCAATTCTTTGAAGGCAGGGCCTGTAGGTCCGCTACCGTACTTACGAAAGCCAAAGAGATCTTTGTTTTTCTGCTTCGGATCATCTGCTGGGTACTCTTGATCTCCCCAGCGACCTATGAAATACAGCCAGCCCGGAGGCGGTGCGGCCGAATCCAAGTTTTTGAACTTACCAGTGACTTCTGGGGCCATGGAGTCTTTCTTGTTAGGTTCCATAGGAGAGATTGTGTAGGAGTAGATATGTGATGTGAGGAGAGGATCAAAAAGCGGACCCTTGTCGCAGTCATCGACAAGGAGGAAAGGAATATTCAAGTTGAAATTGGGTATCGTATGATCGATCTTGCCCGTCCTTGCATATATCGCGTGGGAACCGTTAGCGATGTATAGCACTGGCTGATGTTTATCAATACTCGATCGTCAAGTAGATCGTTACTGGGCTGCTTACCCGTCTTCCAGAATTGTCTTTCTCAAGTGCCTTGAATGCGTATGCTTCCCCGTTCGCGTGTTGGCTCAACCACACGTACTTGGGCACACCATTGACAAACCGTATCATGGTGTGTTCCCAATCACCAACATGGTTGCCTGAATTTGATCAACATTCCGCCCGTCTCTTTCACTTAGAATATTCTAGTGGATTTGGGCTGAGAAGAACAAACCTAGCTGTTTCTCCAATACTATTCCACCCCAGTTGAATGCCCAAAAGACGAAGTAGAATACATCGACTACGCCCATCCCCTTATCCACGATGATGATGACTCCGGTTCTTTCGTTGCCAGTCCCATTGTCCGAGCTGACCTTGACGCCATCCAACCAATCTGGGTTCTTAGTGACATCGTCAGAACTGGTGAGATATATTTCCCCTCTTCTTTCTGCAGCAAGGCTGTTCAGTTGATCTAGGTTCGCTAAGGTCAGGGGGGGCGACAGGATGGCGGTATCTTTGAAGTCAATCTTTGGGCGTGTGTGGCCCAGGAAAGCGTTTAGAGAAGAGGGGCGGTAGCGATCTGTTGTGTAAAGATGGAATATGGGCGCTGGGCAAATGTCAGTCACTTCGTTCAAAAAGATTGGTTGTGGTGGCATGCGCAACCAAACTGAATGGACAACCAACAAGCGGACAACGAATATAGGAAGGTTGAAAGAACGTATGCATACCGTGATCGAAAACGAATTTTGGTATTTCATGTGACCCTGAAGATTTTTGAGCGGTAATAGTATTGTTACGGACAGCATTGGTACCCATTTCGAAATAGTGATGAGCAGCTGATCAAGACGAAATCTCTAATGGTGATTCTGATGTAATGTTAACTGAGAAAATGAAATGTTCTCCTCAAGCCACTATGTAACCCCTGCCTTGATCTGAAGGGAAAGTGTTGCTAACTGCTTGTTTGTACCTGCCTGGTTTCGAACAGAGAGAAATGGCCATGAATGTGCGTCCTGTGAGGATGCGGTATCGATGCTCTTATACTCCTTCCGCATTTGCTGTAACATCTTCTTGATTGCTTAGTACCCGCAATATCTCCTGAGAAGACCAGCTGCCATATTGCAGGCGAAAGTTTATTGAAACTCATAACCCATGACCGATCGGTCTCGCGCGATGTTGTAGCAGAATCCAGTTTGCTCGAACCTGTTTGACGTTGACCATTGGCTGAAAGTTTGTCGTGCCCAAAACGTGGTGAGGTGATTCGTGGGGACAATTGGTGTAAAGGGTCACAAGGCTTACATGGTTCGCAGCCGCACCCTGGAAGTTCGCGTGGTAACTCTTCCAACGTGAAGACAACTCTGGTGATTTCGATGAGATTTAAGTCTTGCTGTGCATCGTCAAGACGAGTTGAGAGGATTTTCCGTGATGAGTGTGGTATGTAGCGGTCAAATGCTGCTTGCTGCGATACTTCAAGCTTCGCAAACTATTGCCACATATCTGACTGACAAGAAACCATATGCAACTGTCACCACTGCGGCGTGACGAGGCCGCTTGTCAGCCGTGAGTAAGGGTGTGAGAGGGGGGAACGTGTGTAGGGGCATTCATTAGTATGCACGCTTGGTAACGCGCCTTTTGATTGGCCACGCACGGTCATTGGCTATAATTTATTCTTTATGATGTTCGTTACGCTGGCTGCTCTCAGTCAGCCATCTATGCCTCTATAGTACATAGTTCCAAGTCAGACCAAATGATAACGTCTGTAACTTCCTCCGTTCTGTACACATGGCTGTCCTATTCCAGCATCGATGCTTGGTTTGTGTACAGGACTTCGACAACGCTGTTCAACTTCTCGATTGTACTCAAAGCCGCATCGTAACCCTTGTCGTGTTCTGACTCGTCGTATACGATCAGACAGCCAGCGCCCTGGTCCAGGACTCCGATAATGACTTTGTCCAGGATCATCTGTGAGAGCTTACGCTCAACCTGTACAGTATCAAGGCCGACCATCTTGGCGACATGGTCAATCTCGACTCTGCTATAGGGCTCGATGACCTTGATCAGGTTCTGCTCTAGCATGTTGTCGTAAAGGCGTCGAAGATGGCTTGTGATAAAGCGGTCGCTGCCCAATTCCTGTCGGTATTCTGTCAACGCACTTTCGTACTCCTCCAGACTGCGATTAGTATGTGCTCGTGCTACGGCTTTCATCGCATCAAGGCGCTTTCCAGCATACTTGACTGCGTGCTTCGAAGTCATGAGTGTGTTGACGTCGTCACCAAGGTTTAGCATGATTTTGCAGAGCAACATGTACTGGAGTGCTGATGTGGCCTTTTGCTCCTCATCCTGCGAGTGGTAGCCTTCCATGGCCTCGATGAAATACGAGAAAGATGTGTTGAAGTCACCGTCCTCCGCGTGCAACATACCACTCTGCATATCCAACCCTGCCTGTAGCAGGGGCGGGGTGTAAACGGATGCGGCCGACGTTCTTGCCGATGTGAGCGCGGCGCGACCTTTGGGGATATTGCCGAGGGCGTGGTAGACTCTTGATTCCAGCAGCTGCACCTCGACCAACACTAGTTTGTCATCCAGACGCTTCAGCTCCTTCAACAGACTGTTGATGAGTGTCAGAGCATCGTAGTAAGATTGCTTAGCCATGTACAACGAGACAAGACGGGTCTCAAGGTTCTGTCGCAGAAATCCTCTTCGTTCTGATACGGCCCATTCTATACATGACTTTGTAACGGAGATCTGGGTATCGGTGGTATTGGGGATGGAGGTGAAGAGGTCAAGAAGTTGTCGGACTTTTACTTATTAGCTTGTATCATGAATATTACTGACAACACATACCCAATTTCGATGTCTTCGCTTTGGCAAACGATGACAGCACCGATCGCGCCTGCCTGACAAGCTCCGCAAGAGCATCCACCTTCTTCTGATCTCGGTACAGCTCTCCCAATGCCACTAATGCAGTCTCATAGTGCTTGATAGCCTGTTCATTGCTACCTGGATCCTGTGAGAGCACTTCTTGGTAGATCTTCTCAGCCTTTGTGGGCTCTGTCTTTGCAAGCTTCTGCGCCTCTTCTATCCGCTTGCCGGTGTCTGCGACAGACATGTTAGAGTAAGAAGAATTTTGACGGATTCCGGAAGATTTGTGTTGCAATGACGAGGTGTATATCGTGTATGATGGGCAGTGATGGGCGGTGGTGTGGCGGGTTTGGATAGCTAAATTGGTGATGTACCAGCTTGCCCACTTGACACTGAGATGCGGCGGAAGGTGCCAAGACCTCCAGCCCCACATCATGTCCTAGCCAATAAGTATCGATTGAGGCAAAGGTCGGCCAGCCCCATGCCCCATAGCAACGATCCGTCGAGCTTCACCTTATGTGCGGAGGCACCGTCTGGGGACCCGTCACATCTTTTGACAGCTGATTTACGTGAACCACTACATTTCAGCATATACCTTGGTTCCTTGGATATATTTTTACACGCTGGCAATACTGCTGCCGGGGTGACCAGTCGGTGAGGCGCTGTGTTGGCAGTCGCGCCTGCCCTAGCGAATGAGATCATGCATGGCCCGTGGCTTCCATGTTTGTAAACAACCGTGCGTAGGTTCAGCAGTACATAGCGACTGCTATCACCCAGGGTGATCGCGACGTACAACACATCCATCCACACTCACGATTTCACGACCCCATATTATACCCTGTGCGCTGGATCGCCGAACCATTTGAGCGTTCGTCGTATCTACCTTGCATTAAATACTCCAGTTGGAAAGGAGGCATTCTGTGTCAACCGACATAGCCATACAACCCAATATTACCAATTGAACTTAGCCCTCGAATCTAGACGCAATGGCATCAATGGATCGTGAACACTCTCAAGATCGAGAGCTCGTTCGGCACCATGGGTCCTCTTTCTCTTCGATGGACAGGGCAATCCCCATGTATGTTTGTTGCAGGTAAACACAAGATGGTATGCGATTAACATAGTATGCAGGTGGGATAGTGCAGACCCTGATCGAGCACCTCCACCACTGCCCCTAAACCCTGGCTCGCCTACACTCACCACTCGACCCAACACATCGGCCGCGATAATGCGCGCAGCAAAGGCACTGGAAGAGAAGGCCCGGGAGAGCTTACCAACAAACTCATACACAACTAACCCAATGCCGTCGAGATCAACTGAGCGGTCTTTGATTAAAGGTAACCAGCACAAGCGCATGCAGTCGTTACAGCCCAGCAGTGTCCGCGATTTACGCAGCTATCTTGACACACATAAATCCCCTGAACGATCACCGGAACGCCCTCAAACACGTGAAGGCTCACGTTCGCGCGATACTGAGAAGGACTATTTTGGAAAGGAAGCTGATCTGAGATTTGGACAATTCGGCACTACATCGCCTTCCGCTGCTTACGACTTGACGCACACTCCTACCACTAGACCTAGCCACAGGGCGATTCTTGGAGAGAACACTCCGCCATCCGCCACGATGAAAGCCCTACAAACCATGACCATTCCTCCGCATATTCTTGACCCTCCTCTTAACAACATCACCAACTCGTCCACGCCCACAGTGGCAGCAGGGCAACCGTTAGACTCCATTTCTACACAACTGCTCAGCATCACGAATATAGTATCAAGCTTGCAGAAGGATATGTCTCAGCTCAGCCGTCGGAGTAAAGACAACGCTACGGATCTCATCAGTCTGAAAGAGGCTACAAACAGCCGTGACGAGGACATTCGCAAGTCGCTGAAGGACCTGCTGAGCACTATGGGCGAGAAGCAGAAAGCGGCAGCAGCAGCAGCAGCGGCTGTAGAAGAGGCACGGTCTGCACCTCTCAATCTTCACGATCCTCACATGACACCAACGAAGCAGTTCACATTCCCTCGTATGTCTTCACCGAGTGGTTGGGCAGACGAGAGGATGGGAAGTCCAAACCCATACTCTGTCGAGGGTGCCGCTAGTGTCGCCATGCTTGAGAAAATCATTCGCGAGATGGTCACCAAGGACGGTCAGGAACGCTTGATTGCGAATCTCCAAGTCATTGTTGACAAGGCTAACGGTGACACTGCAAAGAAGGTGTCTGAACTTGTTGAGTTTGTCAAACAGGGATCTGCTGCCAGC
The DNA here is from genome assembly GCA_026120165.1 of Leptosphaerulina australis. NCBI lineage: Eukaryota > Fungi > Ascomycota > Dothideomycetes > Pleosporales > Didymellaceae > Leptosphaerulina > Leptosphaerulina australis. The sequence goes on from JALRMI010000031.1 coordinate 114,162, forward strand.
AACCTAGCTCCACCAGGCTCAGCTTCTTTCCAACCATCTCCTGGGTCTGGGGCGCTCACACGTACCCTCTCAGAAGGCTACACTGGTCCCAAAGCGGCAGATTTCGTTAGCGAGGAGATGCTCAAGTACCTTCGCAAGATCAAGGATACCGCGGCTGAGTCTGGATGCGTCACCATGGCTACCAAAACGTTGGTTCAGGAGTTGCGAGGTGAAGTCCTTGGAATGGGTCGAGACCTAGCCCGCAGGATCGAGGAGGCAGAACAGGCGAAAGCAGCACAGCCGCATACCAGTGCTGAGCAGACAGCACAAGAAATCAGCGCCATTATTCAAGAAGGCCTAGATGATCTCAAGGAGCACATGGACAGGGTGATGCGAGAGAGACGACGCCAATCGATGTCCTCAGTAGTCACTCGTGGCACTGTGGACAACAACGAAGTTTACGATGTCGTCAAGCATGCACTGGCGGAGCGCGGTCTCGACCAGTATTCAGCTCAAGGCGCAACTCTTGATAAGGAAGCCATCGTGACTGCAATTCGCGAAGCTTACGACAGTGTCGAGATAAAACCCAACGTCGAGATCCAACAGTTTGGCCTGGAACGGGACGAAATCCTACAGTGCCTTCGCGAAGGACTGCAGGACTACAATGGATCAGGTGCTGTGTCAAGGGAAGAGATTGTCGATATCATCCAGACCTCGCTTCAGCAACTACGTCTGCCTCCCCCTGTCAACGAAGCGAATGAGATCCGTGAGGAGATCCTGATGGCTGTTCGTGACTCGCTTGAAGAGCTAAAGCCATCCCTTGTCCCGCAACACTCTCAAGCTGACAACCTTACTCGAGAAGTGCTGCTGGATGCCATCAAGGAGGCTCTCTCAACACACGAGTTTGGCCCGCAGGAGGTTGAGATACCACAAGAGGCTTTGTTCGATGCTGTCAAGGCTGGCCTGGAAGCAGCACAACCTGACGTGGACGCCAACAACGAGGTTATAGTTCAGCGTATCCAGAGCCTTGTAGATAGCATGCATTCAGAGTTCAAGGCTTACTCGTCAGCCAATGGACGCGATACTGAGCAGGTCCTGGACGCCTTGCGAGACGGCCTGGACAAGCTCGGATCCGAGCTCCAGAATCACTTCGATAAAGCTCCTGATGCAGGCCAGCAGGATGCTATCATCGACACCTTCCGAGTGGAACTTGACAAATTACGCGAGGACGTGCAAGGGTATGTTGCTGAAGGTCCTCGAGGAGATCAAGAATGGAGCCGCGGCGACATGGTCACTTTTATCAAGACTGAGCTCGAGAACCTCCACGAAGGTTTAAGCGCAAAATTCGTCTCCATCTCTGACAACAAGGGAGAACTACTCGCTGCGCTCAAAGCTGGATTTGAAGAAATGAATTCGCAAGTTGCTCTGCGCAGTGAGGACGCCGACTCGAATGAAGACATCAACGAGGCCCTGAAGCACGAATTCGACCAACTAAAGGAGGTCATCCTCGGCGACACTGCAGGCCACAAGAATGACATCCTTGAGAAGCTGGAAGCTGGATTCGATGGACTCCAGGTTGGTCTACGCGAAGCAAGTGCGACGTCTACACACAATGATGATCTCCTTGCTTCCATGAAGGAGGAGTTCGAGCATTTGCGCGAGACGATTGGCGGTTCGATTGTCAAGTCTGGTGGTGCTGATAAGGATGATATTATCGATGCTGTTCGGGAACTCATCGACGGTCTGCGCGCAGCACATGACATAACATCCAAAGAGAGCGTAACCGCCCTTCAAGCTGATTTTGAAGCATTGAAAGAGTCGCTCGGCGGCGCCCTCGTTCCTGCTGGTGACAATGTCAAAACCGAAGTTCTTGATACTATTAAGGCCAGCCTTGAAGAGATCAAGATATCATCCGCATCGGCAGGCGTCAACGAGGAACTCTTGGAAGCCTTCCGGGGAGAACTTGAGCAGATTCGCCAGTCTGATGGCTTAACTCGTCAGCACGGACGTGCGGACACCGAAGAAGTGTTGGAAGCCCTACGCCTTGGGCTTGATGATCTCCGCTCGCATCTAGAGAAGAAGCTTGATGGCCCCCGAGATAGCTCGTCGACTGTCGAAATTGTTGACGCTCTCAATGATGGGTTGGAAGGCTTGCGTGCGGACGTAACTCAGCTTACCAAAAAGTCGACTGACATGACCGTGTCGTACGAGATTCTCGATACCCTCAAAGAAGGTCTTGCTGCTCTGCGCGAAGACGTTGCACTTCTCAAGGGAAAGGCCCCCACACCAGCGCTAGAGGTCGAGGCTGATGCCCATGTCGATACCGTGCCCACTGGAAACGAGATGGTGCTTGCCGAAGCCCCTAGTGATGGACCATCCGGAAACCGAGAGATTGTTAATGAGCCAGTGACCACAGCAACCTCCGAGAAGGCAAAAGAAGCAACAGGTCGCGAGATCATTCCTGATTCCACACAGCGCAATGACGTTGATAAGATGGAGTTCATACTGTCTCAGGTCCACGCAAAGGTAGAAGCTATGGATGCCAACATGCAGAACTCCGCCCCAGCTTCTGCTTCCGGAAATGTGATGAAAGACGACCTTCTCTCCATTGAGAGAATGTTGAAAGAAGTCCAGGCTGCGGTGCTCGTCCTGCAAGAGCGTGACGCCCCTCCACTGGTTCTGGAAGGCATCGCTAAGAAGGAGGACACTGATGCCATTGAAACTCTTCTTGCAAACACGAAAGCTAAGATCGAAGAGCTTGTTCTCCCCGACCCTGCCACTGCCGTTACAAAAGAGAATCTCGACGATGTCGAGCTGGTTGTGCGCACCACATCGGAAGCCCTGGACGCACTCGCCAAGAAGTTCGAGGAGGAAGGAGCGACAAAGGCCGATGTGACAGTTGTACAGGTCATTGCTGATGATATTAAGACAGCTCTCGATGAGATGAAGGCGGCGAAACCTGACGACGAGTTGGACCCGAAGGCTACAAAGGCCGATGTCGATGCAGTCTCTCTACTTGTCGACGATCTCAAAGCCAAGCTTGACGATATGAAGATTCCAGATCCTGATGAGATTCCTTCCAAGGCCGACATTGAGCAGCTGACCGGTCTTATCCACGAATTTCGCGACAGCCATGAGAAAATGAAGGATACTTATGAAGAGGACATTCTCAAGACCGCCAACAACTTCGATGATCGTCGCAAGGAAGCTGAGAGCCTTATTGAGAATATCACCGAAGTCAAAACTGCTCTAGACACGATGAAGGAAGAGATTTTGACGAATTTCAATGAGGGTGGGCCTATTGAAGGCTTGAAGACGTCTTTCAGTGCACTTGAAGAAACCATCGGCGCGAATAATGTGACTGCTGATATCAAGGAACTGATGGAAACAATGGCTCGCGAGTTTGAGCGTGCCCACGGATCCATGGAGGGTCTGCAGAACGACCATGCCGAGAAATCCGCCCTTAATCTTGAGAAGCATGATGAAGTCAAGGCCGCTATCGTTTCTGATTTCACTGAGAAGCTGGAAGACAAGTTCAACGTCTTAATGGCTAAATACGATGATGCTCAGCTTTTGGCGGACGAGCAGGCTCGCGTAATGAAAGAGAAGGCCGAAGAGCAAGAGAAGATTTTGGAAACCACGAAGACCATGGCTGACGAGTTGCGCTTGACCATTGACACCCTTGGCGCTACCATCGCCGGCATGAATGAGCGTTTCGAGGAACATCAGAAAAAAATGGGCGCCGACTCCGCCACTGCCTTTGAGAAATTAGACGGCTCGCTGGAAAAGATCGACGGCGCAGTTGCTAAATTTGAGGAGCAGAAACTTGAGGACAAGTCTGAGCATTCTCACACTCGCGACCAGCTGAAGAGCATTGAGAACATCTTCGTCGGGCTCCAGGAAGAAATCACAGAGCACAACCCCAAGTTCATGATGGCGCTACGCGAGATCGAAGCTCTTGTCAAGGCGCACTACGATCATGCTCAAAAGTCGAAGGAGGAGGCTGACGAGCGCACTCGAGCTATGAACGACGAAGCCAAAGCACGGTCCGTGGAGATTCAAGAGCATTTCGCCAATCTGCCAAAGCTTCTACCTGCTCCCATCCCTGAACCGGAGAAGTACGACGATGCTCCTGTCAGAGAAAAGCTTGACAAGTTGCTTGCTATCGAACCTTCTGCAACGTACAACGATGCTGCTGTTCAAGAAAAGTTGGACAAGCTTCTCGGTCACGCGAATGATGCAACTAAAGCAGCCGGCCAGCTTGAACGCCTCGCCGAAATCCACGCTCAGGTCAAGTTGACAGCTGTTGAAGTAAGCGATTTCGTTGCCAAGCAGACGCAACTTACTCTCGAGGGTAACGAGTCGAAGGAGCGTGAAGCAGAAGAGCTCGCGCTCCTTGTTGAGCGCCGCTCTGTCCAAAAAGAGCAGCTTGAAGCCGACCTGGAAAATCTCAGGATTGAGAAGGGTGCATACAAGGAGCAGCTTCACGCTGAACTTGATGATTTGAAGGCCGAGAAAGACCATGTTCTCCAAGAGCTGAAGGAAGAGAAGGCACGCATCATGGCTGAGTTGAAAGAAGAGAAAGACCGCAGTATGCAGGAGCTGAAGGAAGAGAAGGACTCTCTGCTTGCGATCGTTGCCTCGCTTCAGGCCGAGCGTGAGAATCTTGCGAATCAGAAAGTCCGACTCACAGGTGAGGTATCTTCGCTTCACACCGCACTCGACATTCGCCGCGAAGAGCTGCACATGATGGACGCTAAAGCAGAAGCACTCGAGCGTCGTATTCTTAATGGCATCATGGACCACTCTCGAGCCTTAATGATTGCCAAAAGCTCTTCGAGCCCTAGCAAACTAAAGAAACGCATGAGTATTGATACCAATGCTGAGCGCTCATTGCCCCCGAATGCCACTGCTAACGCCGTCAACATGGCCCTGAAGCCCCGTCCTGCCATCCGTCGTAGTGCACCGAACAGCACTGCCGACCGACGCATCTTCTCCTTGAGCCAGATTAGCGGGAATGCTCCCCCTGCAGCAAAAACTCACCTGGCTCCTACCTCAGCAAACACTAGCAGTGGCCTCAAGCGAGCCCATTCGGTCAAGACCAGTCCCCGCAAGTCGTCGTGGAATGATCGTCCCAGTGCTGTCGTGGCCAACAAGGAGAATGCCCCACTCCAAGAGGAAGACGAGACAGAGACAGAAGCTCGTGCACCAGCATCAGTTACTCCATCTGTTATTACCGAAGATATGCAAAGCGAGGCAGGCACGGAGCGTCGTTATAGCGTTGCTAGCGAGTCGAACTATGCTGAGAGCTCTGCTGAGGGCGAGACACCAGGCTACGATGGTCGCTCGACTTACGGTAGCGAATACACGTACGGCTCTGGTTCATACATGAGCGGTAGTGAACTCGATCGCCGCACGTCATACGGCTCGACTGCTGCCCCCTCTGCTGCTGTTACTGAGAGCGCTGTTGACGACGCCCCCGAATCTGAATCTGACTCTGAAGATGATGAGCAGACCACCAAGCTTAACGCTTCGGAGGTTTCTGGTATTACAGGATCCGAAGTCTCTGGAACATCTATGCCTACCGAGTCGGCCATCGTTCGTGCTGTTGCTGCTGTGGCGGAGGAGATGAAGGAGAACCCTAAGAGCTTTGCTCCCACGGACTCCGGGCTTGGTACAGAGCCGCCAACTGCCGATCTTGGTAACGGGGAGTTGGTGGATGCAGATTATTTCCGCCGGGCTGCTGAGGAGGAGAGCGTTCTAGGAAGCACCGTTGGTTGATCAAGGTGATGAGGAACGAAGACTGCCCACCTTGCTGCCGCGCAAGACCTTGACTCGCTCGGTAGTAGCTCGGAGACGGTACTCGCTACTTGGTTTGAGGATTGGATTTGGGTTTGCGAAGAGCTTGAGTTGGTCTTGACAGACGTAATTGGAGGAGGTTTGTTCGATGGCTGCTGTTGTTGATTGAAGACGGAGGTGGTGCTGGACATTCATTTTTCTTGTACGTAGAAAATCTCTCCCCAAACGTTGCGCTTCCGCCAAGGTTGGCAAGTCGTTTTGAGTACTTTTGAGTACTGCGGCGTTGGGCTTGTTGTTGATGTTCAAGATTGAAGTTTGACCCTTGATTAATGATAATGAAAATTGGCACTTATGACTGCACTGCTGAGTTGATTTGTCACGTATCTGTTCATTTAAATTGTTTATTCAAATGATGACAGACGAATCTGGCTCCGTAAAACAAACATATGCCGATAGCGTTCAAAACTGAAATCGGAAATTGGAATCGCGTAAAGTGTGCAAAGCCTGTATTCACCGCTATAAACTATGATGGTACTATCTCAACGACGCCGCGTCGACCTTGTGTGAGCAAACAACTTTTTGAACGCCTATTAATGCTCTCTCCATCGTTCTCTCATTTCTTACAAAGTCACAACAGTTCCGTTGGTTTGCGCATTAGCCTTCGCAACCCTCTTGCTCATGAAATCGAAGAAAGCAAACTGCGACGCACTGGCGCCGAACTCGTACACGAAGCGTGAAGCTAGGTAAGAGCCGAAGATGGCGCGGAGGTAGTTATCGGGTACCTGTTGTACTGTTAGCATTTTGGTGTATTGGAGACAAAGAGCCTTCACGTGTGCTCACTAGCGCAGGGGAGGGATAGTGCTACGTACTCTTTCAATAATCTTTTCCAAGCCAATCTGTTGCAGCAACAGTGGAGGCAGAGCCTCGCTCAGCACCGAGTGCCGGAAGGCAATGTTGTTCCAAAGATCGGTATTTTGCAACTCCTCATCAAGTTTTGTGATGGCATTTGACAAGGTATCAGACAGAATGCTCCTTGGCTGGCCCGTGGCTTGATGCTCTCGCCAGATCGCCTCGAATTCGAGACGTGCATTGTTTTGGATGATCTTCTGCACACCTGCAACATAGGCATTGTAGAAGTCGGGTGCGACCCCGTTGGCGTCGACGCACATGTGCTTTTCGAAGGACTCATCGTCGAAGGACAGGGAGGCCAGGACTTCAAGCGACGAAGAGGTCACGCCACCTTTGTTGGCAGATGCGTCCTTGTACAAGATGCAGCCTGCCTTCTCAAGGCGCAGTTTTGCGTCCTGTGTGATGAAGAGGTTGGCACCTTCAACGAGGTAGGGGATCCTGCATTTTCCGTCGACAATGAGCTTGTTTGCGGATGAGAGGTCGATTGACTCTGGACGGCCACCACAGGGGACGAAGGTGTCATATTGAATGTCGCTGCGCAGGTGGAAGGTGTTGCGGAAAGTAGTGCCATTGTAGACTAGATCGCCGGATGGAAGGCGAACGTTGGTGTCATCGACAAGGACGCGGTAGCCTTGCTGCGACAGCTTGGAGACATCGTAATTGTTGATCATCTGGCGGTTCTTGGCAAGACGAAGGAGTTCAGCATGGTCGAGACCATTGGGGTCAACGAGCACACCGGAACCGTCGACAATGGAGACATACTTCTCATTAGAGAGTAGGATCTCGTTAGATCCGAGATCGCCGTCTGGACCACCAGTCTGTAGCTTGCGAACCTTGCTGGGGTCTAGGTTCAGCTTTCGGTAGATGCCCAGCACGTACTCGCGGACAGAGAGGGTGGTCATGCCATAGCGGTCGTGGGGGATACCGCCAAGCTTGGGGCTCTTGCCAGTGAAGAATGACTTCCACCATGGCGCACCTCGAGATCTGGCATGCTCGGTTGCCCAGTCGACGAGATCAGCGGTGTTCTCATCAGGACCCATGAACAAGATCTCTTCCTTGCCATGCAGGTCGACAATAGGATCCTTGATTCCAGGGCTGCTGGGCGGTAGCAAGAGATCGAGGATACTATCAATGTACTTCTCGAACGCACCGGCAGCCTTGTCTTGGTGCTTGAAATCAAGCAGTACCACACCCTTCGACCCACCTTCGGGAATATCCTTGTTCTTACGCTGTTGTGTGTTCGCAAGGTTGTAATTCTCATCGAAAAGCGACCGCGCATTGATCGAGTACGCTTCCTGGCTCCTCGACTTCACGATGCGGATACCACCACGAGCGATGTCACGGAATCGAAGATGGAAACCGCGGAACTCTGAACCGATGACAAGGAACATACCATACAGGGGCTGGGGGTATTCCGAAGGGGGAAGGAAGCTGGGGTTCAGGCGGAAGCTGACAGCAACCTTTGTGGGAGTGTAGAAGTTGGTCTTCAGCACAGAGTTGTTGAAAATGCGGAACGAGTTCATGACCATCTCGTGGTGGTCGTTGACAACGGCCTTGTTGATAGTGTCGGTCAGCTCCTCGTTAGTCTGCACCTTGTCGACCTGGAGGCGAAGGTAACTCAGTGTCGGCAGGAAGTCATCCTCCTTACCCCGTGTCTGGACATAGTGTGTGTTTGCGAAGGACAAGTACAGACTGTGCACCAGGTCGGGGTACGAATTGATGATCTCGAGGATGTAGTCCGCTGTGAACGTTTCAGCACGCAGTCTGCGCTTCAGCTTGGAAAGCAGCTCTGCGTGCGCACTGTTCTCAGGATTGAGAATCGACGAGAGAGCAGTGTACTCGTTTCCAAGACGGTTGAGGAAGTGCGTTGTGAACACCCATACGCAGTGCGCGTAGATGGTCTCCTGCAGACTCAGCCTGCCTGTAGCAAACAGAGTCTGGAACTTGTTCTGGGGAATACAGTACAGAAGGGAAATCTCCTTGATGATCTGGTGAATTGAGGCCTCGATCGGTGGGTGCTTGGCACCTGCTGCCCCAGGCAGAGGGCTGAGGTACAGCGACATGACTGTGTAGCCGTTCGAGAACTGCTCGACGTACTTTCGCGATGTGGTCAGACCATAGTAATGGTACAAGTCACTCAGCGCGCTGAACATGCCGAGGGCGGATCCTTGCTTGTAGCCGACAACGAGACGCTTATCCCGGGAGCCCTCGATGTCGAACCACTCGATGACAGGGCCCGTTCGCTCAACGGCAACCTCGAGTGCCTGCTGATAGATAGCCTTGGTGTTGGCGGTAGCCTTCTGCAAGAAACGCTTGTCGCCGATCTTCTCGACATCGGTCTCGGTCTCGTCCGGGTTGGGGTTCTCAAACTCGCACTGATAGACAAAGTAGCATCGCAGCTGCTGGTCTTCGCTTCCAGGAAGCGGGCTCGTCGACCTGAAGCTCTCAACACGGTAGCCCGCATTGCCCTTTGAGTTGTTTAGGTACTTTGTGTCGATGCGCTGCTCGTACCGGGGTCCATCGAGGACCGAGACACCGGGCCTGCTGGTGTCAATGTACACAGCGTGGTCCTCAGCCTCCTTGTCGAGCCGTATCTCGAGACGCTTGTCGTCACGGGCGTACGCAGCCACCTTGGCGGCGTAGAGCGAGTGGATGTGGGTGACTATGGCCTCGACTGACTCGGTAGCAAAGTACATGTCGTCGATGCCGAGCTCGTTGTAGAACCACTTGACCTCCGACTCGACGAAGTCTGGAGGAATGAAGCCCTTATCCTCGACGCCATCCATGACAGCCTCCATCTGCTTCTCCTTGCCCTCGAATGTGGGAGCAACATAGCCAGAACCACTTGTGCCTTCTTGCGGAATGACACGAGGGGTTGAGTGTCCAGAGCCAGGGACACTGAGATGTGTAGGCATGGGCGAGGGTCGACGGTTTGGCGTGCGAGTAACTTCGTCGAGCAGCTTGTGCTGATTCACGGCGTGGGTGCCGTTTACTGGTGTGGATGCCATGTTATGTACGTGTGTGAGAGTATATATATGTGCAGTAGAACAGACGTGTGAACGTGGAGGGAAGCTCGAATATGTAGCTTCGTTCAGAGCGACGAAGTATTCCAAACACCCAGCGAATGGCTTGCTTGAAACTGCTTGGCTAGAAATGAGTAACTTGGCAGAGTTTCCAAAGTTTGGGCGAATGCAATCCGCCTCGTCTGATGTGTGAGGCGTTCAATCGCGGGGTTTTATGGAGGGGCCGTGAGCTGAAAAGCACGTGGCAACCAAAGGCGCAACGTCGAACAAGTCTGAATCGCAGGTCAGTCTGCTGTCAATGCTTGGTTGTCAATGCAATCCAGGGTCAGCAACAGTGGCCGCCCAGAGCCTTTTAAACGCTGCATACGAGCTGGGATGAGCTGATGAGGACCACTGGAGACACTATTTTTGGAGAGCAACCTGACGCAGGACTAGCTTACCTCTGAGAGCCGCAGATCCACACTGAGCCGGGAGGGCGAGGTGAGCCGAGCAGACCAAGGCAATTGAAGCTGTAAGTCTGGCAGGAAAGTCTGACGAGAGCTATAGGACACTCGTGAAGATAGAGATAGATAGCAAATACGCCTGCAATTGGCTGTTGTCCACCGCTCTTTGTTGGGAGATGTGCAGACGGCGTGTATTTCAGTGCAGAACACTCGAAAATTGTGCCGTTCGATGATATCCTGGTACGACACTACAATCCTCAAGAGTGATACTGGGATCGACGTTCAGGGGGGTCTTGAAGATAAGAGATGGCAGATGTTGAAGATGAGAGAGAGAGAGAGAGAAAGGGTATGAGAGGGTGGGGGGGTAGCCAAAGCCGTGCCCTCTTGCTCTCGAGCGACTGGCCATCTTTATACTCTCGATCAGCACTCCTCACTGACATTGCTGTGCATGCTGATGCCGTACCTGAACGTCAGCCGGCCACAAGCGGCTCTGGGCCGAGTGCGCTAAGTTTCCCCAGAATTGCCCACTAGTGCGATTCACGGATGCAACTGATCGTGAGAACAGGGGGGCTTTCACGTAATAGCCAACGCCGTCTCGAACAAAAGCCTCATCCTACACGCCGTGAACTGCAGAGTTTTCAGTACTCATCCCAACCGCGCAATATCGCGCAATCCCCTGGGTGTCTGGGTGCTGCAGGTGTCCCTACAGGTGTGGGGTTGCCAATACTCACAGAGAATGGCTTACCCCTTCAAAACTCCAACGTCCACGGTCAATGGCCAAGCATCGTGAGTTCTGGAGCCGCGTGCAGTTTTGAAGGGGTAATCCAAACTCGATGGAATGACCGTACGTGTCCCCCAAGCACTGGCCGTGCACTTGCACGTGGACTCGTTCTTACTTTGAGAGAGACATCATGTGCATCGGAAGGCCGGGGATGTTGCGGCTGGGTTGTCTCCGCCCTGTGAGAACTGGTCCTGACCCCAGGTCGAACACAACACTGTGACTTCTATGAGCTCTGTGACTTATTTTGAGAGTGGCGACACACCGCTTGCAGGTCACGATGGCATTGCTCAGGAGTAAGGTTAGCGTTTGGCAGGGATTATGTAAAGCTCAGGGTCCAGATGTCATAACGCTCCTCCACTACGATGAGTAGTAGTAGGTCGCATGCCGTGGTGAGAACAATGCATATAGTTAGCAGGTGTCTTCATAGTAATCTAATAGTTTTCGTCGACGTCGTACTCTCGTCCATTGACCGTCAACAGCACCTTGTACCCCTCTCCTCTGATCCAATTCTTCTTCTTGCCCGCCTTTCCAACCTTCCTGAGGGCTGCATCTAGACCCTCGTCGAGCTCGTCGAGCTCCTTCTTGAAACTAAAGTCAATACTCAGCTTCTCGTTTCCCTTTTTCGTGATCGTCCATTGTGTCTGGATATCCACACGCGGCTCTCTAATGGTACCTGCGGGATAGACAGCAGCAATCACGGCAGCTACACGGCCAAGGTACATGCACCACCACTCCATACCCTCTGGAAGTAGTCGTGCCATGCGTTTGTAAAAGTCCTGCTCAGTGGGGCTGATGGATCCGTACCCGCCGTAGCGCTCGCAGAGGAGAATGGCAAGGAGTGCGCGGTCCTCGTGGCTTACTCCGTGAGCGGTGGAGAAAATTCCAGTCGTTGTGCTTCGCAGCGCTGAGCCACTACGGAGATCTTTGACTTGTGCCATGTGAGCGAAGACGCCTTGTATAAATGCGGTTGTTAGAGCGGTGCTGACAAAAGGTTTGGAGCCAGGTGCTGGGCGAGGAATGGCGGAGAGCAGGAGGTCAACAAGTTGTTGCATTGAGGGTGGTGCGTAGGGACCAGTTGCTGTAACCAAAGGTGACTCTGCGCGGTATTTTGGTGACATCTCTGAGAAGTGCATCCCTTCCCGTACTCCGCCCTGGCAGAAGTAGACGCTGGTAAGAGTGGGAAGAGCTTGTGATAGACACTCGACAAGGAATGCAACTGCGGGAACTTGGCTTGCTCGTCGCGCCGATACTCGAAAGATGTCCGGTGTATCGTCCTGAGATACGGCGGCCTTGACTGACATTGTGTCGAGAAAGGTGTCTGTCGAGGTGCGAAACCCGTTGATAATGGGAATAGGATAAGGCTTGATGGCGTGTTCAGACATCAGCACAAAGCCCCAGCCACGGAAACCACCGCCAGACAGGTAGAGGTGAAGGCCATCGCGGGATTGCAGCAGTTCTTGGGGAATGGCAATATTTCGCACAGCCGCTTTCAGATCACTGATTACGTCCTTTGCGAAAGCCTGGTATTTCTCGCTCTTTCTTTTGCCTGCAGATTCAAGTCTTTGCATAAGCGCTGCAGCACCATAAGGGAGGCTCACGCTGCCTACTGGGCTCATTTTGATCTCGCCATTCTCTGTAATGATCCAAGTGAGTTGCGTGCTTCCTCCTCCAAGGTCCATCATTAGGCCTCGCACACTCTCATAGGAACTTGCTACACCTAGCGCCCCAATTTTTCCTTCCATCTCTTTCGGCAACAGCTCTACAGTCCATCCTGTGGCCTCCTTGATCGCCTGTCGATATGCCTCAGAGTTGATTGCTTTACGCGTTGCCTCAGTCGCGACTATGCGAATCTGATCATCGGGTACGCCAAAGTCTTGACATGTTGACTTGAACCGTAGGAGCGACTTCACGACTTGCTTAATGGTACGATCGGGGATAGGCACGGCTTTGCCGTCTTCATATTGCGCATCATAAAGCGAAATAGCTGCACGATCAAGGTAGACCGTCGGCAGGATACGTCGCGTAGCTGGCGAAAAGTCCGTTATTGAGAACCGGATGCCATTGCTTCCCATGTCCACGAGTCCATGGTAGAACTGTGACCTTTCCGCATGTCTCTGTGCCATGGCGCGTAGTCAGACCCCAGATTCTCCAGATTTGCGACGCAGCCGTGCCGAAAGTACGCTAGTTAGGATTGCCGGTGTAGAGAACGGCGTGCAATGGTGCGTTTCCGGACCCTGGTCGTAGCCAAGTCTGACGAAGTTTCTATTACCCCCGCGAAATGTCGAAACAAGAATAGGAAATGCGCTATGACTCTGGAATAATCTCGACTTGGATACTTGCGTTTCCGATCAGTTTCTGTTACCCCCTTTTTACATAAAAGACAGCCTCAGAGTGTGTCTGGTGATGCGCCAAAGATTTGCCGCCGAGGAACGTGTGTATGGAATGACGTTTGGGTTGACTCCGTGCCTGCAGGTAGAAAACTCTGACGCTAGCCGACTGAGCGGGCAGCTACGCGAGACTGGGGTCAAGTCGGTGTGGGGTGTATTCGATGCCAACTGAACTGCTATTGCTTATTTAACAAGGCCCTAAAAGCAGGTGCACCTTTGCTTCTTATGTTGTTGACTCTCTCTCTCTCTCATGTAAGAAGTCCATCCAGAGTCATATTTCAAGTTCCAATAATGGATGAGTACACTACACAGTATCTCCTATTGTGCCTCTGATGGCTCAGTGGGTCTTGCGGGCCTCAGCATCTGATAGCATTCGAGAAGGAACTGTCGCTCGAAGAAGAGGACATGTGCACAGTATACACCAGCTACTGCACCCATGCTAACCAGCTCCCCCAGCACGCCGAACCGTTCGAGGTATTGGAAACCAGGCCTCATCTGCATCAACGCAGGTATGGTGATTGCTGGTGCAAGAGAAGTTATCGATGGAAGTGTATCCGATAGCCTGAAAGATGTCTGTCTCTCCCCAAAGAATCTCCTGACGAACCATGTGTTCCACATAATGCGCAGTGCCATGTTGATTGTATTGGCGAATACCACTCCGCTGCCGCCGAGGGCGAGTTGTCCGATGAAGAACCATGCGCTGCCGGCGAATGCAACGAAGAAGAACCCCATAGAAACAGACTGCGTGTATAGCTCTTTATTGGTAGCAACAGCAGCCACAAAGCCTTCTGTAACACCATTGATGGCTAGGAAGGGGATGTAGTAGCAGTAGGTTGCCAGCACCCTTGATGCAGTTGTTGCAGACCACTTCCTACCTGCAACAACAGAGAGGAGGAGTGGTGCGAGGGTTGGGCCCAATGTCACTGCAAACAGGGAGATAATCATGTACAGGCGCAAGATAACGGCCAAAACTTTTGCCGCTTGAGACAGATTTTGCTTTCGCTCTTGGGATTGTGACTCCCTGTTTGTATATTTCGTGTCTGAAGTTGACTCAGAGCTTGCACACAGTTTCGCAAACATGTTTCGGCTGCTCTCTTCGATGGGTTGAAATAACATGCGAGCGATCAAGCCACCGTAGTTGGATGCAAGAGCATATGCGCCTTGATCAGCGAGCGAAGTGTAGGTAGTGATAAGAAGCGAGTCCCCTTGGGTCAGGATGTATTTGAGTGCCGACTGCAAAGTCAAAGACCCCGTAAGCCGGAGAAGGGGCGTCGAAAGGTACCTGAGCGTGACCGAGGTATCCTTCGTTGCTGAGAGCTGCTTAGGGAGAAGCGTGAATTGCCCATTGCGCGAGACAGGCCACACTTTGTACAGATACACAACCAACAGCCCCAGAGCATAAGCTAGCTGGCCGATAGCGAACGGCAAGACCCCAATGTCCACACCTATGCGACTAGCCAAGATAGCAGATCCGCATGTACCAAAACATCGGAGAAGGGTAGCAGTGCTCTCAGCGGATGCCCGGATCTTGTACAACAACTTTTGCTGTACCGCTGAGAACGCAGGTTCAGTGAAAAGCTCGATGATCGTTGCAACACAATACTGGCCCAGAGCTTGTCCAAAGTAAGGCACGCTCGGCGTGTCCGAGCAAAGCCAAATGTAAGCGAGAAAGTACGTCAAGGGAAGCCCGGTAACGACTGCAAGATAAGAAAGGTTGACAACTGCTTGCGTTCCATGTGCCTGTCGCTGCAGGGCAACACGCAGGCTCTCGCGTGCAAAGTAAAGCACCGAAATCGAAAACAGCTCAAGCTGAGCAGAGACGCCAAGGAGTTCTGGAGAGAGGAACCTGAGCAAGACCTGATTGACAGCGAAAGTGAGCGCCCTCGAAGCAACCTGCAGAAGAATGAGAAAGGTGGCACCTTTTGCAGAGGCTGACAGGATCGACTGCGACATGGCTGATTTCTCGGTCGCGCAAAAACTGGAAACAAAGTTTGAAATATGCCCCGAAATTAATCAAGGCGACATGCTGATTGGGCGTTGGAGTGATGATGTCGAGAGTTGTGGTTCGAGATGAAGAAGTCGGTGTCTAAAGCGGCTAGCGGATTACCATACTAGATCATGGGATTGTTCCCCAGCTCCCCGGAAGCACGAGCATCAAACAAGACCTGACTCTTAACTTTTGCAGGGTACACCGCAACATGATGGTACATACGCTTTCTTGTGCAATTGTTGTTGAGAATGGTGATTGTCGACCCAAATATTGTTGCGAGGACTGAGAGGCTTTTGTTGCGACCTCTGAAGCTGGAAGATGGCGAGGATGTGGTATTGATGCGCAAGCATCCAGAGGTCATGAAGCATACGTCAGTCCTCACTGAA
Organism: Leptosphaerulina australis; assembly: GCA_026120165.1. Taxonomy (NCBI): domain Eukaryota; kingdom Fungi; phylum Ascomycota; class Dothideomycetes; order Pleosporales; family Didymellaceae; genus Leptosphaerulina; species Leptosphaerulina australis. The sequence continues at coordinate 129,859 of JALRMI010000031.1, forward strand.
ATTGTGCATAATGTTCAATTTCCTAACGAACTACAGACCTATTCTTCCAAGCGATGATCTCGAGAAGACACAACAATGGATACAGGGTACGTCATCATGCCTCACGGTTCCAGGGGAAGATATTGCGATGGAGGTGCTTATTGCGGGTTATAGGCTGCCACGACAGGGCAAACTGCTGGAACTTTGCCATTGAGCTATTGCCATCTACGGAAGCCGATCCTGAAGGCCCACGAGCACCACAAATCCATCCCAAGAACCCAATCCCATCCGTCGAACCGTCACGCGACCAACCACGCGTCATAGGCCTTATAGGTGCCGTCCGGGCCCCAGAAGTAGGCTACATGCTCAACGCAAATTATTGGGGTAAGGGCTATGCGACCGAAGCTCTGCGAGCATTTATGCCACTCTTCTTCGACCACTTCTCTGGTGGAGAAAATGACTGGTACGACTACGCAGAAGCACACACTGACCCTGAATTGGAGAGCAGCCAGCGGGTTCTGAGAAAGGTCGGATTTGAGCTGTATGAGAGAAGGGAGAAAGACTTTGAGAATCCAGTGTTGGGATGGAGGGATACGCTGGTGTTTAGGATGGCAAGACCAGATAGTACAAAGTGAGCACAGTTGGATCTTCGTGGCCTGCAACAAAGGCTCTACTCTTCTCTTGGGCTTGTTTCAAGAGTATGTGTAACACCAATGTAAATCACATTAGTTTGTCGTGTTGTGGTAGGATGGAACAGATAAAGTGATGTTGTGAATGGGAGTGTATGATGAGGCTTGAGGTGTTCTTTTGCTGGTCCTCCTAATTCTGTCACGAGGCTGCTCGTTGAGTGTACAGCTAGTGCATGACTTTGAAATGATACTCTACAGAGCCTGTTGGGAGCCGAATGTATGGAATCACGATGTATCACGGTGTTCTCCGATGTTCCTTATCATAGGAACCTCTTCTGTAGTAGCTTCTATGCACTGGGC